>OX326956.1:57112152-57292152 GCA_946800325.1 Luzula sylvatica | reverse complement strand
AGGCCAGAGCCAAGGGCCGCCCCGCCCCTAAGTGGACTGATAAATTATATAGATATTTTTCGAAGAAGTTTAGTTGATATATAAAAGAGTATATTGATATTCAAAATATGCAATGAATTTATTGAAATGTCAATTGATATTCATAAAGATACACTAAACGAGGGAAATGTGTATATTTATTATTTTTGAAGTGGAATATTTGTTGACATTCAAAAAAATATATTAACAAGACTATTAAACAAGTAAAAAATATACGAACAAGTAAGAAAATATTAACATTCAAAAATGAAATACTTAATAGATAAACAGTATATAAATATTAAAAAATGTTTTATGGGAATCAAAAGTGTTGATCACTCGGCTTGAGATTGCCCCAAAATCAGTGGTGGACGGACGATGGGATATAGTCTCTTCGATGTTCATGCTCGATCATGAGATATCAACTATATTCCATTAGGACGGGTTATGTGTTTTGGGAGGTCTTTGGCGATTATTAACACACGTCTTAGAGTTGTGATTATAAGGAAGACCTCGGAGTCGTGATTTGTTTCCTTTTAAGGACTTATTTTTTCGAGGGTTGTAAACTTACAAGAAAGCTGTGATTTGTTTCTTCTTGTTATATTATATTTATCGGCAAAAAAAACAAGGTTGCTTATATAATCCGCCTTTTGCGAAAGGTTCTGCTTTAGGTATTTTAGAACGACAACTTCCAGGTGCCATTTGAGGTCAATATCTTAAAAACCCATAACAAATAATTACAACAATAAATTCAGTACATATGATGATATTGAAGAAAATACTGTTTTGGATCAATGATAAAATAGTACGTACAAAAACACACAAACGTACAAAAAAATACAGTTTTTGACTGAAGTACACAGTCCGTCATGACGCACAGTATGGTGCGTCACGACGGAAACAATGTACACAATGATTGTGGACTTAACCAAATCCGAGATTTCATAGTCGTCCGTCATGACTGACCATATGGTGCGTCATGACGGACGGACGTCGTGACGGACAGTTTGTCCGTCGTGACGGAAGTATGCGTGAAATGTCTGTAATAAATATCAAAAATAGGTTTTGATATTTGTAGATTATTGTTCCTAAAATCCCAGAATATAAGACCCATCTTAAATATGACTCGTCCCACGATCAAACCCGACTTCTTATGCATCAAAGTTGTCAAAAGGGTATAACCGTAATTTTATTTTTATGGTTATTTAAATATATATATGATAGGGACTTATTTGCATAATTACCCACCCATTAATAATACAAATAAGTAGAGTTTGCAAATAAATCCCCATATAGTTGTAAATCCAAGGGCTTGCAATTATGAGAGTTTTGTGGGTATGTATGTAATGTGCCATCCACCTCATTAACCCCTGCGACCCACACCTCACCCCTTCCATAGCCATTAGCACACATCAAACACTCATGAAACCCTAAGGAAAAGAAGAGAGAAAAATAGGAAAAAGCAAGGAAAAGAGGATATTTCGCAAAACGAAAGCTGTCATAATCTTTAGGAGGTTGAGTTGTACGAGTTGGGAAGATCAAAAGAGGAATTCCTTCAACGTTTCGAGTTGCTCCATTTTCTGCGCCGTTTCGATTTCTCTCTTATTTGTCGAGTTTCTTTCCATTAAGTGAGTGCTACTTTCACTTCTCTCTTATTAAGAATCCAATTACGAGCGTTTCTAGACCTTGCATGATAGTCTAGGGTTCTCGCTTTAGAAATTCGTATTTTGCTTTAAAAACCGTGTTACTTCACAAAATATATATTATGTAGATTTCATCATATATATGTATGTAGAATTTGAATTTGATAAAACGTAAGCCGGGCTTACGGTTTTGAAAGAGGGTCCTTTGGTAACATGACGCGGCTCCTCCTCCGGCATGTTTTAGTTTGTTAGGTGTAGTGTCGCGTGACACCGTGGCGCTCTTTGGAGGGAATTGCGTAGCAAACTTGATGTAGTGCAAAGTCCCGACCCATGAGGGGTCTGGCTGTGGCGCATGGATATCCGGTCGTCAGCTCATTTTTGTAGGGAATTCGCGTTTCCCGAGCTTTATGTTTTGTTCCAGCCCGTGTGTGACTCGCTATCAGCGCGGGTTGGCACTTCAGTCGAGTGTTATTTGCGCCCTCACCCCGGTAAAACCATTAGTAGTATGTATATGATTAGATATGAAGCTAAGTGATTTTGATTTCGAAAAACCGGGGAAAGTATTTGAGAAGTATTTATATACATATATGATTTATGATTTTGATTATTTTGAGCGAGGTTTTTGACTAGCCATGTATAAGGTCGGTCTTAATAAGCCATGCTCAAAGCTCACTCACTTAGTCACTTCCGTGACTAACCGTTTTATTTGAATGTTTTGAGTCTAGGTACGGTGGACAAATTATCCGGGGTAGCGGGTGTCTAGAGTGTGAGTGCGACGGTTTCGTTTTCATCGCGGAACCTCCATCTTGTGTATATTAGTTTATTTCCGTTTCTCGCCAGCGAGCCTTTTGTTGCTGCGACTTAGTTAGTTTTGTGTTTGTTTAAGTCGCATATGTGTTTATAAGCTTCCGCTAGGTTTCGTTGTGTTCGTTTGTATATGTTATGGTGATGCATGTATATATGTGTGTGTGTCGTTGTTTTCGAGTTGTGGTATTTATGTTTTTGTGAATTTATCATATAAGATCATGTGGTATACGAGTTGTATACTGGCGGGTTGTCGCACCCTTTTCCATTTTATTTTCGGGGTGTGACAGCTTGTGTGGTATCAGAGCAAAACATCGAAAACAACCATAACATTCATCGTGAGAGTTGGGGTTTCGAGTCTTCTTAGTTGTGTCTATCTCGAGTTATATTCTATTTTCAAAAATCTCAATTCTGATGTGTATTATGTGTCGCAGGATAGAATGTTTTCGAGGAGAGACCGTAGGCGTGTCCGTGGGAGTGGTCATGATGAGCCACCACAGCAACACCACTCTAGGAGACGCCATGTCTTTCCATCTCCCTCTCCAATTCGGAATAATCACCCTTCGGTGACTTCACGATTGCAAACCCAAACGTCCGCACGTACCGTTGGTCGTCCTTTTCAGCCTCCACTTTTTGAAGACGTAGAAGGAGCTAGAGTAGAGGTTGAACATCGTGTTGGGGATCAGGATCGAGTGACTCCCCAAGGAAATGGTGGAGGGCACACGCCCGAAGTACCTTATGGTGCACCCCCACCACCACCCCCACCACTTGATGCGAAGAGGTTCATCGAGAACCTAGTTGAGCTTGTATCGGGTCAAACACGTCAACCGAGGCAGGAGGCAGAAGTTACTCTCATCAGCCATGTTTGTAATTTCCTGAAAATGGAGCCGAGAACATTTTCGGGTGCGCGGGATGCAGTGGCTGCGGATAATTGGCTGTTGGAGACTACATGGAACCTCGAAAGGGCACAAGTGCCCGAGCGATATTGGGTTGAGGTTGCCGTTACGAGACTCCGAGGTGAAGCCTTGCATTGGTGGGAGCTGAAGGAAATACAGTTTCAGGATCAACCGTAAAAGTGTACACAAGGATAAACGAATGTAAGCGTACATTCGTGGTCATATCTTTCAGTAGGAAAATCCAATTTGAATGGTTCAAATTGGGTTAGATAGATAATAAGATTATCTACAACCTTCATATAGAAATATATTTCATACGAACGAAGTATCAGTGTCGTTTCTATGAAATACCGAAAGGCTACAACAGTATGACATACAGTTAGTAAAACAGTCATAACTTTTGCATACGAACTCCAATTGGGCCAGACCAAATTGGGTCGTGTAGCTAATACGATTATCTACAACTTTCATGTTGGGTGATTTTCTGTCAGAGGAATTTACCAATTTCGTATGGACAGAATACTGGGCAGATACATGCAACTTTCTGTGTGAAAGAGTGTATATTGGATATACATGTCTTTTGGCCAATCCTAATCCTATATGATATAAATAGGATTTTTCTCTCTCATCTGGTGTAGTTCATTCAGTTAATTAATTCAGAATATTCCAAAGAATTGTGAGACAACTTTCTAGAGAGAGAAAGGGTGTAAAGAGAGAGAAACCGTGAAAAGGTATTTTCCGGTATAGAGAATCAATCAATCGAGCAAGTTCGCCGGTGCATCGTCTAGGCAGTTGCACCCGCGACCGACGTCTTACGAGTCAAGGTGGATACAAGTAGAGGAGCAACATCTGGGGCTCTTTCGGTTGTGATCGATTCGGAGGAACGAAATCTGCCGGAGACGGAAACGAGCGAATCGAGTAACGGGCTGTGGAAGCATGCGGGCATGGAACGCACGAAGACAACCCGAGGCGTGTCAAGACGATGGGAGACGTGCGGTATGGGACGTACGGGCTAGTTACCAACGTGACACCGAAGGAAAAGAAGGATGCGAGCGATCAACCCGTCGTGCGTGATCAATTTCACGCTGGTAATCGTCTATCCTACTTTGCATCGTACCCTCGAAGTCATGGCGTGATCTTGGATTTAGGGAACCGGACCGGGCCTTCATATCCGCTGCGCGGGCCCGGGGATGGGTGAATTCCCAACAGTGGTATCAGAGCGATCGCCATCGATTCGAGGGTCGAATCATAGTCGTATATTCGATATACGCACGGGTTATCAAAGTTCGTACCCGTTTGCATGATGATAGATTTAGAGATTCCAATTTCGTTAAAAATCACAAGTAGAATTCACTAGAGATCAATCAAAAGTTGATTGAGAGTATCTAGGAATTATCGTGAAAAGGTTTCATGATTTATCGTTTCAGAAACGAGCGAAAACGGAAGAAACGGCAAAATCTGCAGAAAATTAGAATACGAAACAGTGAGTAAAACTAAGATAATTTTCAGTGGGAAACTCCAAATTGATTGGATCAAATTGGCGTAGTTAGATAATGAGATTATCTATGACTTTGATACAGAAAGTTTTTTCATTTGAACGAATTATCAGTGTTGTTTTTATGGAATACTGAAAAGGTGCGACTGTTTGACATACAGAGACTAAAACGTCCGTAGATGTCGCATCGAAACTCCAATTGAGTCCAATCCAATTGGGTTAGTTAGATAATAAGATTATATAGAACTTTCGTTCACGTTCAAAATCGGTTGGAACAATTTAATATTTTCGGTTCAACAGAATACTGAAAAGGTGTCTGTAGTTTTCTGGTTGAAAAGGTGTCTATTGGATATACTTACCTTTTCGTTTGTCCGTATTTTACCAAAACTGGTATAACTTTCAGTAGGAAACTCCGATTTGAATTGTTCAAGTTGGGTTAGTTAGATAATGAGATTAGCTAGAACTTTCATGTTGTAATATATTTCATTTGAGCGAAGTATCAGTGTTGTTCTAATGAAATACCGAAAGGGTGCGACAGTTTGACATATAGTCAGTAAAACGGCCGTAACTTTCGGGTCCGAACTCCAATTGGTCTGGGCCAAATTGGGTTGGAAAGATAATAAGATTATCTACAATTTGCATGTTAGTTGATTTTCTGTCAGAGGAATTTACCATTTTCGTTCTGACAGATTACTGAAAGGGTGTATGCAGTTTTCTGTTTGAAAATGTGCATATGAGATATACATACCTTTATGCCTATCTTTATCTCTAATCAATTAATTCAATCATACTAGCATATTAGATAATTAATTATTTAGAATAATTAGTCTCCCTAAATAATTCATATGCATTTAGAAATCTTGTGATAGTGATATAATATGATTATATCACGAATTATTTAAACATGAATGTCATGATCCCTCATAATATTTAAGTCGTGGAAATGCCTTCCATATCATCAACCATCGAAATTGGTATCACAATATGTGTGTTTCTAGGCCTTCGTCATGCACACATGTTGATGGTATTAATGGGTGGCAAGCGTTAAATGGGGACTTACATGTTTCTAGGCCTTCGTCATGCACGTGAGTAGTTCATTTGAACGATACGTTTGATATGGTTATGACTTAACCGTCCAAGCCAATCCGATTGGAGTTCGGGGCATAGTTAGAATGCACACACGGAACTGGGATTGTATGTGATACGATCCATCATCGAAATTCTAAAAGGTTCGAGAGTCGCATATGATGCGATTGGATTATATCCTACCTAAATAAGCGAGATCCCACCCGATAGGCCTTCGTCACTTTTGGGAGGATTGCGAAATATGGATCTCGGGTGTTATGGACTTGGAGTCCCGTATCGGTATGAGGGTTATCGATTCGATAAAATAACACTATCATATAATCATCATATAAGCATATAGATTAAGTACGCACGGTTAGGAGCTTAATCTTCATCATCCGTTTAGAATTATGTTTTCAAGCAAACACCAAATATATATCGATGAGATCGATATGATAGATGGCTTTTGGGTCGGAATTACCGTAATTAACCTTGATAGTTAAAGAATAGTTCTTAGACTTAAAGGAACGTGTTGGACACGGAAATGGTAGATTCGGGGCTCGAGGCTTTGGCTTTAGATAAAGCCGGGTTCAATACACTTTAAGAAGGAATCGAACAATATTACGTGCCTTGTGGTGGCATGTATAGACGCAGATTTCTCAAAATTGTTTTGAGAATTCGGGTGTATGTGAAAGTAAAACGCAAGGCTCAAGAAATAGTTTCAAGAGCTAGAGCGCATTGAATGGTTCAATGCAGCTCAAAGCGTAGATTAATTCTGAGACGCCTTATGGGTCTTTGATTAACACTCGTGTGTTGATGGTACGAGATTTGATCTTCGTGACCGAATATCATATGCATTCGATAGATAAGTCGATCCCGAATTTGCATGTGATGCGATGTAAATTTGAATAGGAGATGCTTAGAGTGTCCGGGGAATCCAAAGCATAGAGATGCGTGGATGTCCTTGTAATTCAAGGATGAGATCGAAAGAAATAAATGTCTAAGGGTATTTTGGGAAAATGTTTTCCAAATAGAAAGTTCGGACAAGGAGTTGTCCCAACTAATGACTCAAAGAACGGTGAAATCCGAGGAGGATTAAACCTAGAAGTTGATTGCTTCCTTTGGCATTGCCGTCTTGGCCATATGAATGAGATACGCGTATCTAGATTCCATATGATGGATTGCTAGAATCATTCGAATTAGATCCGATTGATTAATGCGATACTTATTTATTAGACAAAACGACAAAGGGCATCATTCTCCAAAGGTTGGAGAAAGATCCAACGAATTATTGGAAATTACATTTAGATGTAATGTTCCGATAAGTTCCAAGGTAAGAGGAGGCTATCGGTATTTTTTTACGTTTACGGACGGTTAAAGTAGATACGGTAATATCTGTTTAATGCGTGCCGAAGCTGATACTTTTGAAAGGTTCAATGAGTTTCAAAACGAAATACAAAATCGACTTAGCAAGAAAATCAAAGCCCTTTGATAGAATCGAGGAGGCAAGTATTTGAGCTACGCAATTCGATTGGATCGAAGATGCGATATTTGAGTTATAAATATTGATTATCATTCATGATTGTGAAATCGTTTCACGATTATTTTCATTTCGGAACATTAAGATGTGTCCGAAAAGAGGAATTGAACGCATGTTGGACATGGCTCGATAAATGATAGGTCAAACGGATCTCCCAAAAATGTTTTGGGGATACGCCCTTGAGACAGCGGCACTAATGAATGGTTGCATATATGATATGAACCATAAACCTTCTAATCGGTACAAAAGACGCCATATTAGATATGGATCGGAATGGTTCCGAAGTTGTCATTTGTACAGATTTGTGGATGTGAGTATATTTCGAAATTTGTTTCGGTTAAACTCTATGCCAAATCTGAAAATTGTTCGTTTATGACATATATCCTTAAGGAAACTAAAGGGTATTAGTTCTAACGTCCCGACGAAAATAAGATTTTCGTGGCTCGAATAGATGCCTTCTTGGAGGAGGACTCGATGCGCACAAGTTTGAAACTTAATGTTGCTAATCTCTATGCGGGCTAGTGGGAGTAGAATAAATCTCGAAAGAGTTCGAGATCTAAAAATGAACATTGTACCAATGAATGATGACACGACTTCATCAAGAGTTGATGAATACGAGTCGAACACACAAAGGAATTATTTGTAGATCAAGTAGGCTATATCATAAGCTGGTAAATACGGATTTACCGTGGCTAATGATGATAGATCGAAATCATATGATGATTCGATATCCTACAGGGATGCTATGAAAGGTTGATTCCACATGATCACATGATGTCATGAATTCTGAGATTCGATCCGTGTAAAATTATCAAGTTTAGAACTTGATTTCATTACTTTCCGGGTTAGACCCGTGAAAAGACAATGGGTTTTCAAGATGAGAACCGACATGGATAGGAATACGCATATATGCAAAGCGAGGCTCGTAGCAAAGAGTTTCAAGAATTTCATAGTCGGACTATGAAGAAACGTTTTCGCATGTTGCCATGCTTTCACATTCTCGAAATTCTGCTTGACATGGTCGCGTATAATGACTATGTGATGTGGCAAAATGGATGTCAAAACCGAATTTCTTGACAGAAATTTTATGAAAGGATGTGTACTTGACACAACCTTACGGTTTTGTCGATTCATAAGAATCGGGGATAAGATATGCACGCTTTAACGATCCATATGATGGATTAGAGAAAGCTTCTCGGAATTGGAATATTCGTTTTGATGAAGTTATAAACTGCTATAACATTGTCGGAATGAATGGAAACTTTGTGTACACATGAAGGTTAGTGGGAGCCGCGTTATATTTCTTGTAACGACACAAAATTTAGGCGAGACCGCTTATGAATTAAGCGTGAAGATCTATAGGATAGATCTAAGAAGTTCCTCGTTCTATATTATAGCACGTATATCGACATATTGTTGAAAAAGGTTTTCAACATATGACTCCTTGGCGGAGTTAAATAGAGATGTCGAATGGCAAAAATTTTCTACGGCTCGATGTGAGACATCAAGCAGGGCGAAAATAAAAATATGATGCTTTACATTCGATGTGAGGATCTATTATATCTGTCATGGTATGTATGTGGCTATATGTCGTATAGATGAAGCGTCTAATTCACCGTCAATAAAATCCAAGGAATTACACGAGTTTGAATGTAATGCGATTACATGAGACTAACTCTTGTGAATGAATAATGGTTATACATATATATATATATATATATATATATATATATATATATATATATATATATATATATATATATATATATATATATATATATATATATATATATATATATATATATATATATATATATATATATACATAATGGTTATGTATATTTAAATTCATCGGGATTTGTATTGATAGCGGTGAATGTTATCCTTGAATACTTTACAAAAGAATTCAGGATTTTATTTTATCTATAATGGTATGGAGGACGTGTTGGTTATAAAGAGTTATAACAACGACAGTTTCCAAAGATTTAGCACGTCCAAATATGTAGCACGACTTTCGATCACAAAGTGTGCACATGATTTGCTTAAACGAAAACATGATTATGTGGAAAGGTTCCACATGACCAATAATGATTCTATTTACGGGGGCGAGTATATTGTGGTTATGAATCACAAAAGGAAGCGGTATGGATCAAGGATACATGACCAAACTCGAGTAGTCACGAGTTATCGGATTTATGGTTGTATATTGCATGACACGCAATAGTACAAGCCAAAAATGCCGAGGTCACAACCACTTCTAGCCAATACTCAGAAATTTCATTGATCCATGAAATTTTATGAAATGATGTGATCGTAGGTATTGGAAATGTTCCAAACCTGATGTTGATTAACACTAACGGCAACGTGCGGACCCGTTTACAAAACCGCTCTCTCTAGTCGTGCGTGACTGTCATGCGATGACTATGGGTATGGAGATACCTAGAGGAGGAAGAAGAGAGTAGAGTGTAGTTATCTAATACGATAGTCCTCGCAGGTTGTGGGTATGGAGATACCCATAGGTAAACGTTGTATCACCCAAATACTTAATCCGTATGAATGCATCCCTTTTAAAAATTTTGTTTACTTAAATTTTCATGCATTCACCTTATATGAAAACTGTGTGCGGGGTTGTGTAATATGATTACATGAACCTTGATTTGAACTTGTGTGGACGTCGACATGGTTGAGGACCATGTGCAGCGAAACCGTCACACTTAAAGTTTCATTTCTAAACATCCATAGTCGCGGGTCAGTTTGCTTAAGAGAGAAGCATTTCTATTACAAGGGAATAGACTGAACGCGTACACTAGTACGTTAGCCGAGGAGATGATTATGTTTTGCTAATCATAGGACAAAGGTGTTTGTCGAATCGGGAACGTAGATATATGCTAGGTGACATATATTGGATATGACCGAAGCCGCGAGACCATGACATGGTTTAGTCATTATAGATGGACTCGCGACGAGTAGGGTATTAGGTTCTTCATACTTGAGGGGACCATTGATTGCGTTACGTGCGTAACACAATGCTTTGATATGATCTTACGCTCACCGTAACAGGGAGTTAAAACGGTCATCATTGGGTATTGTCCGAAACACGGAATTCAATGTGAGTCTCCAAGATAGGAATTGTTTATTCCGAAAGGAAGAGATATCTCTTTGGCCACTCGATGAATTGATTAACGAAAACTGTGGCCACAGTCAATGATATTAACGGTTAATATCGATTGAAATTTGTTAACTCAATTCGGACTCGAGGAATAAGTACAGTTAATCAAAATATAAGGATGACTATAACCATGCCTTTTGATTAACGGATATCGCTAACAAGAGAACTAATGACCGCTATTCGAGATAGGCACAATGATCACAATCATTCTTCGTGTTAACATGGGTAGCCATGATGGAGTGACTAGATCCCGCTCATGGGCTTGTAGTGCTATGGAAACAGCCTACTGCCATCGTTAACCGAACCTACCTGGTCACACAACGAGTCGTACTAAGTCGGGCTTGATTATAAAATTGGCACATAAGATGTGCGTGGCTTGGTATTTGATACGCGAGCTATATTCTCTAAAATCGTGCATATTGGATATGCATGAGTACCTTTTAGGTAGATCTGAAATTGAGTGGGAGACTGAAGGAAATACAGTTTCAGGATCAACCGTAAAAGTGTACACAAGGATAAATGAATGTAAGCGTACATTCGTGGTCATATCTTTCAGTAGGAAAATCCAATTTGAATGGTTCAAATTGGGTTAGATAGATAATATGATTATCTACAACCTTCATATAGAAATATATTTCATACGAACGAAGTATCAGTGTCGTTTCTATGAAATACCGAAAGGCTGCAACATTTTGACATACAGTTAGTAAAACAGTCATAACTTTTGCATACGAACTCCAATTGGACCAGGCCAAATTGGGTCGTGTAGATAATAAGATTATCTACAACTTTCATGTTTGGTGATTTTCTGTCAGAGGAATTTACCAATTTCGTATGGACAGAATACTGGGCAGATACATGCAACATTTCTGTTTGAAAGAGTGTATATTGGATATACATGTCTTTTGGCCAATCATAATCCTATATGATATAAATAGGATTTTTCTCTCTCATCTGGTGTGGTTCATTCAGTTAATTAATTCAGAATATTCCAGAGAATTGTGAGACAACTTTCTAGAGAGAGAAAGGGTGTAAAGAGAGAGAAACCGTGAAAAGGTGTTTTCCGGTATAGAGAATCAATCAATCGAGCAAGTTCGCCGGTGCATCGTCTAGGCAGTTGCACCCGCGACCGACGTCTTACGAGTCAAGGTGGATACAAGTAGAGGAGCAACATCTGGGGCTCTTTCGGTTGTGATCGATTCGGAGGAACGAAATCTGCCGGAGACGGAAACGAGCGAATCGAGTAACGGGCTGTGGAAGCATGCGGGCATGGAACGCACGAAGACAACCCGAGGCGTGTCAAGACGGTGGGAGACGTGCGGTATGGGACGTACGGGCTAGTTACCAACGTGACACCGAAGGAAAAGAAGGATGCGAGCGATCAACCCGTCGTGCGTGATCAATTTCACGCTGGTAATCGTCTATCCTACTTTGCATCGTACCCTCGAAGTCATGGCGTGATCTTGGATTTAGGGAACCGGACCGGGCCTTCATATCCGCTGCGCGGGCCCGGGGATGGGTGAATTCCCAACAGGAGCTACAACACCAATCTTATGATGGAGGTGATAGAATACCCTGGGATTGGTTTGAGAATTCGTTCGATGAATTCTTTGTTCCAATGGCGTCGATTCGTGATTTTGAGGATCAGTTTCGAGAATTAAAGCAAGGGACACGTTCGGTCGATGCTTTTATTGCAGATTATAATCGGCTTTCACGATATGCGACATCGTGGGTGCCTAATGAGGAGAGGTTGGTTAGCGAGTTTGTGCATCGTTTGCACCCGGAGATAAAAAGAGATGTTGATATTTTTGGGAGGTGATATAACTTCGTGCAAGTTTGCGATGCGGCTCGTCACTATGAGAGAAATTTGTGTGAGCGTGGGGCTAGTGTAAGGTATCATGGAGATGTTCAAACGGGGAATTCGCGACCTAGTCCAGCGCACAAATCCAGCCCGCCAAGAAAGCGTTCGCGTAACGAAAGGAGGTTTTATCCGAATCAAGGCGCGGGTCAGTCCCAACAAAACCGAACCAAACAGATTCGGAGATGCAACCGTTGTGGGTTTGAGCATGGGGGAAAGGAGTGTTGGAGGATGAGCGGTCTTTGTTTCAATTGTGGAAAATCAGGACATTTCGTTAGGGAATGTCCTCATCCGCGCCGAGATAATGTTGCACCACCTCGAGCAGCAGAGCAAACACCGCAAGGAGCTGGGCGTGGTAATGCGAGAATGTTTGCAGCGGTATCACCATCAGGAGGAGTCGGGGCAGAGACGAGTGCGCCAATGGCCAATCCAGTGACAGGTATATTTCTGATTTCTGGAGCACCAGCTTTCATTTTGTTTGATTTGGGTGCGAGTCATTCTTTCGTGGCTCGTGATCTTGTTATTTCTCAAAAGTGGGATTGTATCCCGAGTGTCATACCATTAGTAGTTAGTACGCCCTTGTATATGAGTGTAAGTGTTAATGAACGTTGTGAGGGTAAGATAGTGGTAATCGGTGAGCGTGAGTTTCCCGTTGATTTGAGTGTCCTTGAGATGTTCGACTTTGATGCCATTTTGGGAATGGATTGGTTATCCCGTCATGGAGCAACGATTGTGTGCCATGAGTCCTGGATTTATTTTGATTTGGAGGATGGATCCCGTATTAGTGTAAGGGCCAAACGACTCGGTCGGGAAGGTCCGATTATTTCTGCGATTACCTCGCATAGAGCGATGGCTAATGATTGTGTTGCTTTTCTTGCGAGTGCACAATATAATGAGGGGTATGTACCATTAGAAGATATACCTATTGTACGTGAGTTTGTACGGGTTTTTCCGGATGAGTTGCCGAGGTTGCCACCAAAGCGAGAGGTTGATTTTGCGATACAGTTAGTGGCTGGGGCTGGATCGATTTCGAAGACTCCATATCGCATGGCGCCGACTGAATTGAAGGAGTTAAAAATTCAGCTTCAAGAGTTGTTGGATAAGGGGTTTATTCGTCCAAGTGTTTCTCCATGGGGAGCTCCTGTTTTATTTGCGAAAAAGAAGGGCGGAACATTAAGACTATGCATGGACTATCGCGAGCTAAATAAAGTTACGATTAAGAATCGTTATCCACTTCCCCGAATTGATGATTTGTTCGATCAATTGCAAGGCGCCACTGTCTTCTCGAAGATCGATTTACGGTCATGTTATTATCAATTAAGGATTAAACCTGAGGATGTTGAGAAGACGGCATTCCGTACTCGGTATGGGCATTACGAATTTTTAGTCATGCCATTTGGATTGACTAATGCACCCGCAGCTTTTATGGATTTGATGCATAGGGTGCTTCGTCCGTATCTCGACTCTTTTGTGGTTGTGTTTATTGATGTGATGAGCGGGTTTTTGGCGTGTAAAATTATCGTTGTATTCGAAAACCCGATTCAATCAACAAGTGTGAAAATATATGTGTATAGTGGAAAATATGCAAGTTCGTTCCACGAGGAGTATATGCGTCGAATAATGAATCAAAAACAAGCAAAAATGGACAGAAACTTTTCCAGAAAATTGTCCGTTATAACGGAAGAATGTCCGTTACAACGGACTTGTGCATTGATTTAATTTCTGAGTTTTGGACACTAATCCGTTATGACGAAGATAAGTCCGTTGCAACGGAAGTGGGTGTCCGTTACAACGGAGCTGCTGGTCCGTCACAACGGATTGGTGAATCCGTTACAGCGGAACAAGTTGCGTTACAACGGACTGTGTGTTAAGGTTTTGACTGAAGGAATCCACACTAGTCCGTTACAACGGAGCAAGTTGCGTTATAACGGAGTTCAACAAACTGAAATGAATAAGGACTAACGATAGGTCCGTTGTAACGGATTGTGAACTTCCGTTATAACGGACTATCTCCTGGATTGGGAATTTGTTATTTTTATTAGGGATTTGGTTTGTGAATGTTTGATGAGTTAATTAGGGGCTGAAAAGCAAGTAAAAAGAGAGCAACAAAAGAACACAAAAGAGAGCAAAAGATCGAATGCAAGAACAGAGATTTAGAACAAAGAAACTAGATTCAACACAATCTTTAACTTCTTTACACAAATCCAATTCAAATTTAATACTACAAGAATTTCAAGAAAAGGAAAGAAAACACCTAGAGAGATGAAGTGAGCTCCGAGTCTCGTCTTGGATGCCTTCTCCGTCGCCTCGAGATGCTAGTGAGCTAGTCGCCTCGCACAACGTGTTCCTTTCGTAGCAATCCACTCGCCAATCGAAGTGAGCTCCGTACCGGTTGAGTGAACTCGAGATTTGCAAGAAGTCCAATTGGAAGAAAGCTCCCGAGTGGAATAGAGTAAGCTTGACTCCTTGCTTGCGCGGATTCGGATGAAGAAAGCTCCACCTCAATCCTCGCAACTCGATCTTCGTCGAAGTGTAGACCAATTCACCGAATGAAGTGAGCTTCTATTCGGTGATCGATCTTAGAGAATTTATCGTTCGTTCTTGGTAATTCTTGCGTGATCTTGAAAGATTCTTGGACTTGCTAAAAGAGAGAGAGAGTGTGTGAGAGAGAAAGTGCTCCGAAGAGCGGGGGAGGGGGGCGGAAGCGGGGCTCTTCTCATAGGCCTTGGGGTCTTATTTATAGTGTCATTGGGGCTTTCCCATTGGCCGAGATATGGGGGAGAGGATTGAGGGTAGTTGGGGGTGGTAGGTGAGGTAGGTGGGGCTGTAGAGTGGCAATTGTGTGAGTGGTTTTCGAGTAGAGTTTGGTGCAATCTCTTATGTTGATGATTATTTGCCTTCTCCTTCACACGTGTACCGAATTGGTCGGTATGATATATCGATTTTAACGGCGCGAGGAGACGAAGGCAACTACACTCTTGGTTTGCCGAGAATTTCCCCTAAAACCTGTAATTAAGCAATAAAACACACTTAGTGAAGAAATATTCTTGTTATCTCAAATATGAACAATTATATATAAAGTTGTGATTCAAAAAGGGCTAAAATCCCCAAATTAGATATCAAAAAGGTGCTTTATTTTCCTCTTATCAAATACCCCCATACTTAAACCCTTGATCGTCCTCGATCATGATAAGCGTAAAAATTAAGCACAAAGAAAAATGCATGTATAGGTTTTATTGAAATTATATTCATCGATCTCAAAACTCAATTCACAAGATAATTGTTCACTCTTATCATAATCACTAATATTGAAAGAGATAAGTTTGAGTTATATTAGAATCTATTTTCAATGAATTGCACAAATTCGAAGAGTTTATTAGAGCAAATGATCTCAACCGAAAAAGATGATTAAACACCATCATTCAATTCTTTTCACTCCACAATTCACAAGGATTATCATGAAAAAGCATTAATGAAAACCAATTTTTCCGTTTTGCAAAAATCATTTCTTAAATGTAATTTGTCACTTTTAAACCGTTCGGTACGTTAGTACTTGGTTCATCTTCGATTTCTACTAAATTTTCCCAACTTGCGCTCGATTTTTGAACTCCTTTTCTTTCCTTTTTATTCTTTTTATTTTTCTTCTTTTCTTTTATTCTTTTTATTTCTTTTCTTTTGTTCGTTATTGCTTTCGATGGTCCCCATGTGTGTCCTTTGGGATAACAAGTGGTCATGACTCACACCACTCATTACTTAGTAAAACCCCATGGATCCGCGCAATCTTTAGCCAACAAGTGGTCATGACTCACACCACTCATTACTTAATCAATCGCACGGACTCGACAATCGAAAGCGCTTTAATCCGTGATTGTAGAAAACTTTTTCGCATCGACTCTTGATCATGACTCACACCAAGAACCGGCTACTTTGGTTTACTACGACTCATGCACCCCTTTAGCCAACAAGTGGTCATGACTCACACCACTCATTGCTTAATCAAGGTGCATGAGCTCATCGAATAAAGCTTTGAGCGCAAATTGGTTCCCGTTAGTGTAATTTCGAATCCCCATGAACGGTCGGGCCCTTTAAGTGCAAATGGTCAAATTTTAAGATTCAAGCAAAACTTACTAAATTGGCTCAAACAAAACTTTTTAGAAATTCCAAATTTAAAATGGGTTTATTTATTGAAAATGGTGTGTCTTGTAAATCAAGGATTGATCAATTTGTCAAAAACTTATGAATTTAGTGAATTCATTGATTAGGGTTTGAATCCCCAAAAAGAATCTCTTCAAGATCTCAATCAACTCCTTCAAATATTTGTGAAAATTTCAAATTTGAGAGTAAAATTATGCTAGTTCGGTGAAAATTTGTTTAAAAATCGATGATTTATTCAATGAGGTGAAGAAAAACCTTTAACTTGCATAAAATCATTTGCTTGTATATCCTTGATGCTCAAAGAAATTTTGGAATGTCGAAAAATTCAATTAAAAGCTCGTTTTTTCCATTTTTTAGGCAAAAAAATTTTTTTTGCCAGAAACAGTTCCGTTGTAACTGACCTTAGGTCCGTTACAACCGAGTTGCAAATTTTTTTTTTTTTTTTTTATTTTTTTATTTTTTTAATCAAAGACTGTGTGTATATCCCCCCCATACTTATTCCTTCGCTTGTCCTCGAGCGATAATAAAGAGAAAAATTAAAAGAAGTTAAGGAGAGACACAACCTTTGATGCGTGGTGCTTGATCGTCTTCGAATTGTTGCTCCTCCATCCATCTTGTTGCGTTTCTCGTGTCTTGGTCACACCAATTGAACTTGAGCATGTAGTCCTTGCACCGTTGGTACGAGGGTTTGCCTCCCTCGCTAGCGCCCTCGTTTATGGTCTCGAGCTCGACCATGCCGATGTTATCCTCCTTCAAATTTAAACGAAGCGCTCACATGGATTGCTACTTTTCGACCGCCTCGAAATACTCCCTTTGAGATGTTGGAGATGAGAGAAATCGGCGTGTGTATCACTTGTTTTGCATATGTCGAAAGTGGCGTCAATATTTCCTCAATCTTGCTTCGAATTTTTCGAATTGCTTCATCGCTTGGAGTTTGATGAACAGGAGTTGTGAGAGGCGTGAGTGTCTCGAATGTATTTGACTTCCTTGATAAATCTACACAAGGTGAATTTCTATCATGAGAAGCATCATAGTTCTTAAATGAATTAAAATTGATGATATATGGAAAGAATTCACCTTGGAGAATTGTAGATTTCTCTTCTTGCTCGTTTGATAATTGCGCGTTTTCATCGATTGGAGTGAGTTGAACCGTCTTTTGGAGAGTCGAACCCAATGACACCTTTTCTTCTTCAATTGTCGTTCTCGTTCCAACGCTTTCATCGAATGCCCCCATACTTGAACTCTTGTCGTTTTCAATCTCCACGATCTCCTCGTTTGAATATTCTAACTCGAGACAAGTCACTCTTTGATCTAGATCATTGAGCGTGGATTGAATATTTCCGAGTCGTCGAGAGGTGGTTTTAATCTCTTGTTTGATTTCATGTGTGATTTCCTTTATTTCTTGTTTGATTTCATGTTTGATTTCTTCAAGATCTTGATTCAATTGTCCAAAATTTTGTTTTATCATCGCCGTCATTTCCTCCATTATTCGTTTAAATTCTTGGTTTGGATTTTCGTTTTGGGCTTGAAATGGGTGATCTTGGTATTCGAATTTGTGTTGAAATTCGAGTTCATTTTGAGAAGGTTCGTATATGGGGTTTGAGTAATTATTGGTGATTTCGGTATAGGATTGTGTCTCATAACCCCATGGGGATTCGTTTTCATATTGGCGAGCTTCGTAGATGGGATTTTGATAAAGGGTCTCGGTGTGTGATTCATAGTTTTGATTTGATGGTGAACATGAGAGCCAAACGAGCCTTCGTTCTTCCATTTCTTCCCATTCTTGAAATTCTATTTTTTGTATTTCTAGCTCGATAATCTCTTGATTTGTCATGGAGTCCGGATATCCTTTTGCGGCTCTATCGAGACGTATTAACTCCCGAAGCGATTTTGGTCTTTCTTGATGATCCATCTTGCTCCACTTCGTGTACCTTGCAAGAATAGAAAATTTTCGAAATTAGTGAAATATCAAGTTCAAATATATCAAATCTATTAAAAATATCACTCGAGATTGCAAGTTTGATTCAAAATTAGACTTAAACATTACTCCCCGGCAGCGGCGCCATTTGATGAGCGGGTTTTTGGCGTGTAAAATTATCGTTGTATTCGAAAACCCGATTCAATCAACAAGTGTGAAAATATATGTGTATAGTGGAAAATATGCAAGTTCGTTCCACGAGGAGTATATGCGTCGAATAATGAATAAAAAACAAGCAAAAATGGACAGAAACTTTTCCAGAAAATTGTCCGTTATAACGGAAGAATGTCCGTTACAACGGACTTGTGCATTGATTTAATTTCTGAGTTTTGGACACTAATCCGTTATGACGAAGATAAGTCCGTTGCAACGGAAGTGGGTGTCCGTTACAACGGAGCTGCTGGTCCGTCACAACGGATTGGTGAATCCGTTATAGCGGAACAAGTTGCGTTACAACGGACTGTGTGTTAATGTTTTGACTGAAGGAATCCACACTAGTCCGTTACAACGGAGCAAGTTGCGTTATAACGGAGTTCAACAAACTGAAATGAATAAGGACTAACGATAGGTCCGTTGTAACGGATTGTGAACTTCCGTTATAACGGACTATCTCCTGGATTGGGAATTTGTTATTTTTATTAGGGATTTGGTTTGTGAATGTTTGATGAGTTAATTAGGGGCTGAAAAGCAAGTAAAAAGAGAGCAACAAAAGAACACAAAAGAGAGCAAAAGATCGAATGCAAGAACAAAGATTTAGAACAAAGAAACTAGATTCAACACAATCTTTAACTTCTTTACACAAATGCAATTCAAATTTAATACTACAAGAATTTCAAGAAAAGGAAAGAAAACACCTAGAGAGATGAAGTGAGCTCCGAGTCTCGTCTTGGATGCCTTCTCCGTTGCCTCGAGATGCTAGTGAGCTAGTCGCCTCGCACAACGTGTTCCTTTCGTACCAATCCACTCGCCAATCGAAGTGAGCTCCGTACCGGTTGAGTGAACTCGAGATTTGCAAGAAGTCCAATTGGAAGAAAGCTCCCGAGTGGAATAGAGTAAGCTTGACTCCTTGCTTGTGCGGATTCAGATGAAGAAAGCTCCACCTCAATCCTCGCAACTCGATCTTCGTCGAAGTGTAGACCAATTCACCGAATGAAGTGAGCTTCTATTCGGTGATCGATCTTAGAGAATTTATCGTTCGTTCTTGGTAATTCTTGCGTGATCTTGAAATATTCTTGGACTTGCTAAAAGAGAGAGAGAGTGTGTGAGAGAGAAAGTGCTCCGAAGAGAGGGGGAGGGGGGCGGAAGCGGGGCTCTTCTCATAGGCCTTGGGGTCTTATTTATAGTGTCATTGGGGCTTTCCCATTGGCCGAGATATGGGGGAGAGGATTGAGGGTAGTTGGGGGTGGTAGGTGAGGTAGGTGGGGCTGTAGAGTGGCAATTGTGTGAGTGGTTTTCGAGTAGAGTTTGGTGCAATCTCTTATGTTGATGATTATTTGCCTTCTCCTTCACACGTGTACCGAATTGGTCGGTATGATATATCGATTTTAACGGCGCGAGGAGACGAAGGCAACTACACTCTTGGTTTGCCGAGAATTTCCCCTAAAACCTGTAATTAAGCAATAAAACACACTTAGTGAAGAAATATTCTTGTTATCTCAAATATGAACAATTATATATAAAGTTGTGATTCAAAAAGGGCTAAAATCCCCAAATTAGATATCAAAAATGTGCTTTATTTTCCTCTTATCATGATGATATCTTAATTTACTCGCGTAACCAAGAGCAACACGCTGAGCATTTGCGTATTGTAGTTCGCACGCTTGAAGAACATAAACTGTTTGCGAAGCTAAAGAAGTGTGAATTTTGGCTAGAAGAAGTTTCTTTTCTGGGTCATGTGATATCGCGTGATGGGTTGAAAGTTGATCCAGAAAAGATCAAGGCTATAGTAGAATGGAGACAACCAAAATCGGTTACCGAGATTAGGAGTTTCTTGGGGCTTGCAGGCTATTACCGACGCTTTGTTGAAGGTTTTTCGAAACTCGCACTTTCCTTGACGCAATTGACCCAAAAAGGTGTAAAATTTGAATGGACGGAGGCGAGAGAGTGTAGTTTTGAAGAGTTGAAGAAGAGACTAGTATCCGCACCGGTTCTCATTGTACCAAAACCGGATGTTGAATTTGAGGTATATTGCGATGCATCACACCAGGGTTTGGGTTGTGTATTAATGCAAGAACGTAGGGTGATTGTGAAGGAAATACAGTTTCGGATCAACCGTAAAAGTGTACACAAGGATAAACGAATGTAAGCGTACATTCGTGGTCATATCTTTCAGTAGGAAAATCCAATTTGAATGGTTCAAATTGGGTTAGATAGATAATAAGATTATCTACAACCTTCATGTAGAAATATATTTCATATGAATGAAGTATAAGTGTCGTTTCTATGAAATACCGAAAGGGTGCAACAGTATGACATACAGTTAGTAAAACAGTCATAACTTTTGTATACGAACTCCAATTGGGCAAGACCAAATTGGGTTGGGTAGATAATAAGATTATCTACAACTTTCGTGTAGGCTGATTTTCTGTCAGAGGAATTTAACAATTTCGTATGGACAGAATACTGGACAGATTCATGCAACTTTCTGTGTGAAAGAGTGTATATTGGGTATATATGTCTTTTGGCCAATCCTAATCCTATATAATATAAATATGATGTTTCTCTCTCTATCTCTAGACCAATTCATTCAGTCCAATCATTCGGATTATTCAGAATATTCCAGAATTATAGAGAGATATCTTTCTAGAGAGAGAAAGGGTGTGAAGAGAGAGAATCGAGAAAAGGAGTTTTCTCGATGTAGAGAATCAACCAATCAAGCAAGTTCGCCGGTGCATCGTCTAGGCAGTTGCACCCGCGACCGACAAACTCCGACTCACGGTGGATACAAGTAGAGGAGCGTCATTTGTGACTCTTCGGTTGTGATCAATCTGAAGGAGAGAGAGGACGGTCAACGAGCGGTGAAAGACGCGTGGTGTGGGATGCGCGGATTGTCACCAACGTGACAAGAGAAAGAAGACAAGTAATCAACCCTTTGTGTGCAATCAATTTTGCACTGGTATGAATCTAATCTTCTTATTTGCATCGTACCCTTCGAAGTCATGGCGTGATCTTGGATTAAGGGAACCGGACCGGGCCTACATATCCGCTGCGCGGGCCCGGGGACGGATAGAATTCCCAACAGTGGTATCAGAGCGATCGCCATCGATTCGAGGGTCGAATCATAGTCGTATATTCGATATACGCACGGGTTATCAAAATTCGTACCCGTTTGCATGATGATAGATATAGAGATTCCAATTTCGTTAAAAATCACAAGTAGAATTCAGTAGAGATCAATCAAAAGTTGATTGAGAGTATCTAGGAATTATCGTGAAAAGGTTTCATGATTTATCGTTTCAGAAACGAGCGAAAACGGAAGAAACGGCAAAATCTGCAGAAAATTTGAATACGAAACAGTGAGTAAAACTAAGATAATTTTCAGTGGGAAACTCCAAATTGATTGGATCAAATTGGCGTAGTTAGATAATGAGATTATATATGACTTTGATACAGAAAGTGTTTTCATTTGAACGAATTATCAGTGTCGTTTTTATGGAATACCGAAAGGGTGCGACTGTTTGACATACAGAGACTAAAACGTCCATATATGTCGCATAGAAACTCCAATTGAGTCCAATCCAATTGGGTTAGTTATATAATAAGATTATCTAGAACTTTCGTATATTTAATATTTTCGTTTCAACAGAATACTGAAAATGTGTCTGTAGTTTTCTGGTTGAAAAGGTGTCTATTGGATATACTTACCTTTTCGTTTGTCCGTATTTTATTAAAATTGGCCTAATTTTCAGTGGGGAACTCCAAATTGATTGGATCAAATTGGGTTAGTTATATAATTAGATTATCTATGACTTTGATATAGAAAGTGTTTTCATTTGGACGAATTATCAATGTCGTTTGAATGAAATACCGAAAGCTTGGGACTGTTTGACATACAGTTAGTAAAACGTCCGTAATTTTCGCATCCGAATTCCAATCGGGTCCAATCCACTGGGGTTGGAAAGATAATAAGATTATATAGAACTTTCTTTCACGTTCAAAGTCGGTTCGAATGATTTAAGATTTTCGTTTCAACAGAATACTGAAGGGGTGCGAGCAGTTTTCTGTTTGAAAAAGTGTATATTAGATATACATACCTTTTGGCCTATCTTTATCTCTAATCAATTAATTCAATCATACTAGCATATAGATTAGTATTTATTTAGAATAATTACTCTCCCTATATAAATCATATGCATTTAAAAATCTTGTGATAGTGATATAATAAGATTATGTCACGAATTTAGAAACATGAATGTCATGGTCCCTCATAATATTTAAGTCATGGAAATGCCTTCCATGTCCACAACCATCGAATTTGGTGTTACGTTTCACGTGGGTTCAGGCTAAAGTCGGGCACGTGATATTGTAATTATCGAAAGGGTGGCAAGCGTTAAATCAGGACTTGTGAGGCCCAGGCTAAAGCCGACTCACTAGTAGCTTATTTGAACGATACGTTGGATATGGTTGTGACTTAACCGTCCAGGCCAATCGGATTGGAGTTCGGGGCATAGATAGGATGCACACACGGAAATGGGATTGTATATGATACGATCCATCACCGAAATCCTATAAAGGTTCAAGAGTCGCATATGATGCGATTGGATATAATCCTACCTAAATAACGGGATCCCACCCGATAGGATAAAGTCACTTGTGGGAGGAACGGAAATATGGGTCTTGAGTGTTATGGTCTTGGAGTCCCGTATCGGTATGAGGGTTATCGATTCGATAAAAATAACACAGTCATATAATCATCATATAAGCCTATAGGATAAGTACGCAACGTTAGTAATCAATCTTTTATTTCATTTGTAGAATATGTCTTCTAGTAACACCAACACCATGTCGATTAGATCGACGTTAGAAAAAGATAAGCTAATGGGTCGGAACTACTTGGACTGGCACCGAAATCTGAGAATAGTTCTCAGGCAAGAGGGCAAAAGTCACGTATTGGATACGGAACTAGTGGAACCGGGCCCCGATGCTACGGCCGATGAAAAGGCCGCGTTTGAGAAACTTAAGAAGGACTCAAATGACGTTACGTGCCTCATGTTGGCATGTATGGACACTAGTCTTCAAAAGCAGTTTGAGGACTCGGATGCGCACATAATAGACGTTGTGCTCAAGGAAATGTTCCAAGAGCAGGAGCGTATTGAACGGTTCAGTACACTCAAAGAGTTGGTAAACTGTAAGATGCCTTATGGGTCTTCGGTGAGCACTCACATTTTAAAAGTGGAAGCTCTCATAGACTGTCTAGAGAAGCTAGGAGAGAAATTGTCGAAGATTATGCAACAAGATTTGATCTTGTGTGCACTTCCTCCAATGTTTTCTCCGTTTGTGACTAACTATCACATGCATTCGATGAACAAAACGATCCCTGAGCTTCACGGAATGCTCAAGAATTATGAGTCGGAGATGTTGAAGACATCCGGGGAGAACAAGACAAAAGTTGTCGGAAATGTTCTCACGATTCAGAAAAAGGATCGTAAGAGATCAATGTCCAAGGGCAGTTCGGCTAAGAAACGTTCGAAGCCGATTAAAGGGAACGAAGAAATCCAAGGATGCGACGTGCTACCATTGTCACAAGACTGGACATTGGAAGCGCAATTGCAAGGCTTACCTCGATGAGGTGAACAAGGGCAATACGGCTTCGGAAGCCGGTCCATCAGGTATTAACGTTATCGAAGTTAATCTTTCAACTATGAATAATTGGGTATTAGATACCGGATGTGGAACTCATATTTGTCGCAATATGCAGTGTCTAAGTAATAGTAGAAGATTGGCGCGAGGCGAGGTGGATTTACGCGTCAGAAATAGAGCAAAGGTTGCTGCTTTAGCCGTTGGCGTTTATAATCTTACTTTGCCAAGTGGACTTATATTAGTACTAAATAATTGTTATTTTGTACCATCGTTATGTAAGAACATAATAAGTGTGTCGAAATTAGCCAAGGATGGCTATGAATTTGTTATTAGGAATAATGAATTTACAATATGTAAGAATTCTATTATCTATGGAAATGTTCTATTAGAAAATGGTCTTTATGTGTTGGATTTTGATCACGAAAATAATGAGTCTATCTATAATGTTAATGCGAAAAGGGTTAAACCTAAAGTTGATAATCGGACTTTCTTTTGGCATTGTCGTCTCGGTCATGTGAATGAGAAACGCATTGCTAGACTCCATAAAGATGGAATGCTAGATTCTTTTGAATTTGATTCATTCGAGAATTGCGAATCTTGTTTGCTTGGCAAGATGACAAAGGCGCCATTCTCCAAGGTCGGAGAGCGGTCCAACGACTTGTTGGAACTCATACATTCAGATGTATGTGGACCGATGAGCATCGAGGCAAGAGGAGGTTATCGATACTTTGTTACGTTTACGGACGATCATAGTAGATATGGTTATATATATTTGATGCGTACTAAAGCGGAGACCTTTGAAAAGTTCAAAGAGTTTCAAAACGAAGTTGAAAATCAGCTTGGCAAGAAAATTAAAGCCATTCGATCAGATCGAGGAGGCGAATATTTGAGCTATGAGTTTGAAGATCATCTAAAAGATTGTGGAATAGTTCCACAATGGACTCCGGCAGGAACGCCACAATGGAATGGCGTATCCGAGAGGAGAAATCGGACCTTGTTGGACATGGTTCGATCTATGATGAGTCAAACTTCCCTTCCAAAATCATTTTGGGGATTTGCCCTAGAGACTGCGGCTTTCTTATTGAACCGCATACCTTCTAAATCGGTATCTAAGACGCCATATGAGATATGGGCCGGAAAAGTTCCGAAGTTGTCTTTTATTCGGATTTGGGGATGTGATGTTTTCGTTCGAAAATTATTATCGGACAAACTCGATCCCAAATCTGAAAAATGTTTATTTGTAGGGTATCCTAAAGAAATAATGGTATATTATTTCTATAATCCTATCGAAAACAAGGTTTTCGTAGCTCGAAGAGGAGTCTTCCTTGAGGAGGATTTTATCTCTAGGCGAGTTATTGGGAATGAAATAGATCTTGAAGAAATTCAAGACCCGCAAATGAATGTTGAACCGATGAATATTGATCCGGTTTCGTCAAATGTTGATGATCCGGAGTCAAGTGCACAAGGCAATTCGTAGATCGGGTAGGATTCGTCAAGAGCCTATACGATATGGTTTTATCGTGGCAAATGACGATGAAGTCGAATTCATAGTTGATGAACCGACATCTTATCTAGAGGCTATGGAAAGCGAGGATTCCAAAAAGTGGCAAACTGCCATGAAATCCGAGATTCAATCCATGTACGATAATCAAGTTTGGAACTTGATTGATCCACCTCCCGGGGTCAAACCAGTGGGATGTAAGTGGGTCTTCAAGAAGAAGACCGACATGGATGGGAATGTAAACACTTATAAGACACGGCTTGTGGCGAAAGGTTTCAAACAAATTCATGGTGTAGACTATGAAGAAACGTTTTCTCCCGTAGCAATGCTTAAATCCATATGGATCTTACTTGCTATCTCTGCGTATTATGACTACGAGATTTGGCAAATGGATGTCAAAACCGCATTCCTTAACGGGAACTTAGAAGAGGATGTGTACATGACACAGCCCGAGAGTTTTGTCAATTCAAAGAGTCCGGATAAAGTGTGCAAGTTGAAACGATCTATTTATGGATTGAAGCAAGCTTCTCGGAGTTGGAATATACGTTTCAAGGAAGTTATAAGCGAATATAACTTCGTTAAAAACAAGAGGAACCTTGTGTATACAAGAAGGTTAGTGGGAGCCGCGTAGTATTTCTTGTACTATATGTAGACGACATCTTGATCATAGGAAACGACATTCCGATGCTTACGGATGTTAAGAAGTATTTAAATACTTGTTTCGCTGTGAAATATTTGGGCGAGGCCGCTTATATATTAGGCGTGAGGATTTATAGAGATAGATCCAAAAAGATACTCGGCTTGAGTCAAAGCACGTACATCGACAAAGTGTTGAAACGGTTTTCAATGCAAGATTCGAAGAAAGGACTTCTTCCAATGTCGAGTGGCATATCGTATTCTAAAGCTCAATGTCCGACATCGAGTAAGGATAAGAACGCGATGAGTATTGTTCCATACGCTTCGGCGGTTGGATCAATTATGTATGCCATGATTTGTACGCGCCCGGTGTGTCGTATGCATTGAGCGTCGTTTCGCGTTAACAATCTAATCCAGGGGATATGCATTGGATCGCGGTTAAGAACATCCTTAAGTACTTACGAAGAACTAAGGATCAATTTCTAATTTATGGTGGAAAGACATCAGGGTTGGTTATTAATGGATATACCGACGCCAGTTTCCAAACATGTGTCGACGACTTTCGATCACAAAGTGGATACGTGTTTTGTCTAAATGGTGGAGCGGTAGTATGGAAGAGTTCCAAACAACCCACGATAGCAGACTCTACAACTGAATCGGAGTATATTGCGGCTTCGGAAGCAGCAAAGGAGGCGGTATGGATAAAGAAGTTTATGTCCGAACTTGGAGTAGTCCCGAGTATCTTGGAACCTGTGGTTGTGTATTGCGACAATACGGGAGCGATAGCACAGTCCAAGGAACCGAGGGCACATCATCGCTCCAAACACATACTCAGAAAATTTCACTTGATCCGTGAGATTTTAAAACGAAAGGATGTGATCATTGAAAAGATTGATACTGACAGGAATGTTGCGGACCCGTTTACTAAGCCACTCTCGCAAGCTAAGCACGATTACCATGCGAAAGCTATAGGTTTGAGATACCTAGAGGAGGAAGAGAGTAGTTAGTTATCTAAAACGATAGTTTCGTAGGACGAGATTAGTCTAATAGATTAGTAAACGTTGTATCACCCCAAACTTATCTTATATTAATGCAATTTCGAGATTTTTTTTTTTTTTTTTTAAAAAAAAAATTTCATTTGCATTTATCTTATATAAAAACTGTGTGCGGGTTGTGTAATTTGATTACATGAACCCTGATTTGAACTTGTGTGGACGTCGACATAGTTGAGGACTATGTGCAGCGAAACCGTCCCACTTAAAGTTTCATTTCTAAAAATCCCTAGTCGTGATTCAGTTTGCTTAAGAATGAAGCATTTACATTATCAGATAATAGACTGAACATGTACACTAGTACGTTAGCCGAGGAGATGATTATGTTTTGCTAATCATAGGACAAAGGTGTTTGTCGAATCGGGAACGTAGATATATGCTAGGTGACATATATTGGATATGACCGAAGCCGCGAGACCATGACATGGTTTTGTCATTATAGATGGACTTGCGACGAGTAGGGTATTAGGTTCTTCATACTTGAGGGGACCATTGATTGCGTTACGTGCGTAACACGATGCTTTGATATGATCTTACGCTCACCGTAACAAGGAGTTAAAATGGTCATCATTGGGTATTGTCCGAAACACGGAATTCAATGTGAGTCTCCAAGATAGGAATTGTTTATTCCGAAAGGAAGAGATATCTCTTAAGCCACTCGATGAATTGATTAACGAAAACCAAGGCCTTGGTCAATGATATTAACGGTTAATATCGATTGAATTTGTTAAATCAGTTCGGAAACGAGGAATAAGTATAGTTAATCAAAATATAAGGATGACTACCACCATGCCTTTTGATTAACGGATATCGATAACAAGAGAACTGATGACCGCTATTCGAGATGGGCACAATGATCACAATCATTCTTCGTGTTAACATGGGTAGCCATGATGGAGTGACTAGATCCCGCTCATGGGCTTGTAGTGCTATGGAAACAGCCTACATCCATCGTTAACCGAACCTACCTGGTCACACAACGAGTCGTACTAAGTCGGACTTGATTATAATGTTGGCACATAAGATGTGCATAGCTTGGTATTTGATACGCGAGCTATATTCTCTAAAAAATCGTGCATATTGGATATGCATGAGTACCTTTTAGGTAGATCTGAAATTGAGTGGGAGACTGAAGGAAATACAGTTTCGGATCAACCGTAAAAGTGTACACAAGGATAAACGAATGTAAGCGTACATTCGTGGTCATATCTTTCAGTAGGAAAATCCAATTTGAATGGTTCAAATTGTGTTAGATAGATAATAAGATTATCTACAACCTTCATGTAGAAATATATTTCATATGAACGAAGTATAAGTGTCGTTTCTATGAAATACCGAAAGGGTGCAACAGTAGTGTAGGTTTATTTTCTACAACTTTAGTGTAGGTAAAACAGTCATACCTTTTGCATACGAACTCCAATTGGGCCAGGCCAAATTGGGTTGGGTAGATAATAGGATTATCTACAACTTTAGTGTAGGTTTATTTTCTTTCAGAGGAATTTACCAATTTCGTATGGACAGAATACTGGACAGATTCATGCAACTTTCTGTGTGAAAGAGTGTATATTGGATATACATGTCTTTTGGCCAATCCTAATCCTATATGATATAAATAGGATGTTTCTCTCTCTATCTCTAGACCAATTCATTCAGTCCAATCATTCGGATTATTCAGAATATTCCAGAATTATAGAGAGACATCTTTCTAGAGAGAGAAAAGGTGTGAAGAGAGAGAATCGAGAAAAGGAGTTTTCTCGATATAGAGAATCAACCAATCAAGCAAGTTCGCCGGTGCATCGTCTAGGCAGTTGCACCCGCAACCGACAAACTCCGACTCACGGTGGATACAAGTAGAGGAGCGACACTTGTGGCTCTTCGGTTGTGATCAATCTGAAGGAGAGAGAGGACGGTCAACGAGCGGTGAAAGACGCATGGTGTGGGACGTGCGGATTGTCACCAACGTGACAGGAGAAAGAAGACTAGTAATCAACCCTTCGTGTGCAATCAATTTTGCACTGGTATGAATCTAATCTTCTTATTTGCATCGTACCCTTCGAAGTCATGGCGTGATCTTGGATTAAGGGAACCGGACCGGGCCTACATATCCGCTGCGCGGGCCCGGGGACGGATAGAATTCCCAACATATTGCGTATGCGTCGCGGCAGTTGAAACCCTATGAGCGAAACTACCCAACGCATGACCTCGAGTTGGCAGGCGTGGTGTTTGCGCTAAAGATATGGAGGCATTATCTCTGTGGGGAGAAATGCAAAATCTTCACGGACCACCAAAGCCTCAAATATATTTTTGATCAGCGAGATTTTAATTTGAGGCAGAGTCGTTGGCTTGAAGTGCTATGTGATTATGATATGTCCATTCAATATCACCCGGGGAAAGCAAATGTCGTAGCGGATGCATTGAGCCGGAGTAACCACGGAAATGCAGTGGCATTGTTATCCAATAAACCTCATATTTTGATGGATTTAATGAGAATGGAGGTTTATGTGCAAATGTCAGGTTCCCAAGCCATTCTAGCAAATTTACGCGTGCAACCTACCTTAAATCATAGAATCCTGGTGGCACAAGCAAACGATCTGAAATTGCAGAAAATTAAGGAACAAATTCGCGAAGGTAAAGCACCACATTTCGGAGTTGATTCCGAGGGAACGTTACGCTTAGGTAAATGTGTTTGTGTACCAACCAATGGTGAACTTCGACGCGAAATTTTAGCCGAGGCGCATGACTCAGGATATTCCATCCATCCGTACGAGACAAAAATGCATCAAGATATGCGAGTGTACTATTGGTGGCCAGGGATGCGAAGGGACATAGCCGATTATGTTGCTAAATGTCTTGTGTGCCAACAAGTCAAAGCTGAACGCAAGAAACCAGCAGGACTTCTCCAACCTTTGCCACTGCCGGGGGGTAAATTTGAGTGCATTACAATGGATTTTGTAACCGGTTTATCCCGAACCCCGCGAGGAAGTAATGCTATATGGGTGATTGTAGATCGGTTAACGAAAGTGGCAAATTTCATTCCATTTAAACAAGGCACTTCCGGTGACGAGATGGCACGTATTTATTTGTCTACCATGTTTAGGCATTTTGGTACACCGGTGGAGATCATTTCGGATCGTGATGCGCGATTTACGTCAAATTTTTGGAGGAGTTTCCAAAGAGGTTTGGGGACACGATTGTCCTTTAGCTCGGCATATCACCCACAAACGGATGGACATTCGGAGAGAACGATTCAAACTCTGGAGGACATGTTGCGCGCATGCACAATTTCTATGGGTGATTCTTGGGAGGATCACTTGCATTTGTGTGAGTTTGCGTACAATAATAGTTACCATTCGAGCATTGCGGTTTCACCCTTCGAAGCATTGTATGGTAGTCGTTGTCGCACGCCATTATTTTGGGACCCAATAGGATCAAAACCTCTTTTAGGACCTGATCTTATACACGAGAGTGCTGAGAATTTACGGGTGATAAAACAATGTCTCCAAACGGCTCAGGATCGTCAAAAGAAGTACGCGGATTCCGAACGGAGACATGTGGAGTTCCAATCGGGCGATCATGTGTTGTTGCGAGTTTCACCTATGCGCGGTGTAATGCGGTTTGGGGTAAAGGGAAAGCTTAGTCCAAGGTATATTGGGCCATTTGAGATTCTCGATCGAATTGGTGTTTGTGCATATCGTTTAGCTTTACCACCATCCTTATCTGAAGTGCACGATGTCTTTCATGTATCCCAATTGCGCAAGTATCTTCGTGGTGAGGGACACATCATCGATTTCTCCCAACTTCGGTTTGAACCTGACCTAACCTATGAAGAGATCCCCATTCGCATACTTGGTTTTCGGGAGCAAGTATTGCATACTAAAATCTTTAGATACGTGAAGGTCCAATGGAGTCACCATACCGAACGCGAAGCAACGTGGGAGAACGAGGAGGAAATACGAAGGAAATACCCAAGTCTCTTGCCGTATGAAGGTTAGATATCAAGTTTAGGGACTAAACTTTATTTAAGGGGGGAGTAATGTAATAAATATCAAAAATAGGGTTTTGATATTTGTAGATTATTGTTCCTAAAATCCCAGAATATAAGACCCATCTTAAATATGACTCGTCCCACGATCAAAACCGACTTCTTATGCATCAAAGTTGTCAAAAGGGTATAACCGTAATTTCATTTTTATGGTTATTTAAATATATATATGATAGGGACTTATTTGCATAATTACCCAACCATTAATAATACAAATAAGTAGAGTTTGCAAATAAACCCCCATATAGTTGTAAATCCAAGGGCTTGCAATTATGAGAGTTTTGTGGGTATGTATGTAATGTGCCATCCACCTCATTAACCCTGCGACCCACACCTCACCCCTTCCATAGCCATTGGCACACATCAAACACTCATGAAACCCTAAGGAAAAGAAGAGAGAAAAATAGGAAAAAGCAAGGAAAAGAGGATATTTCGCAAAACGAAAGCTGCCATAATCTTTAGGAGGTTGAGTTGTACGAGTTGGGAAGATCAAAAGAGGAATTCCTTCGACGTTTTGAGTTGCTCCATTTTCTGCGCCGTTTCGATTTCTCTCTTATTTGTCGAGTTTCTTTCCATTAAGTGAGTGCTACTTTCACTTCTCTCTTATTAAGAATCCAATTACGAGCGTTTCTAGACCTTGCATGATAGTCTAGGGTTCCCGCTTTAGAAATTCGTATTTTGCTTTAAAAACCGTGTTACCTCACAAAATATATATTATGTAGATTTGATCATATATATGTATGTAGAATTTGAATTTGATAAAACGTAAGCCGGGCTTACGGTTTTGAAAGAGGGTCCTTTGGTAACATGACGCGGCTCCTCCTCCGGCATGTTTTAGTTTGTTAGGTGTAGTGTCGCGTGACCCCGTGGCGCTCTTTGGAGGGAATTGCGTAGCAAAATTGATGTAGTGCAAAGTCCCGACCCATGAGGGGTCTGGCTGTGGCGCATGGATATCCGGTCGTCAGCTCATTTTTGTAGGGAATTCGCGCTTCCCGAGCTTTATGTTTTGTTCCAGCCCGTGTGTGACTCGCTATCAGCGCGGGTTGGCACTTCAGTCGAGTGTTATTTGTGCCCTCACCTCGGTAAAACCATTAGTAGTATGTATATGATTAGATATGAAGGTAAGTGATTTTGATTTCGAAAAACCGGGGAAAGTATTTGAGAAGTATTTATATACATATATGATTTATGATTTTGATTATTTTGAGCGAGGTTTTTGACTAGCCATGTATAAGGTCGATCTTAATAAGATAGGCTCAAAGCTCACTCACTCCGTGACTAACCGTTTTATTTGAATGTTTTGAGTCTAGGTACGGTGGACAGATTATCCGGGGCAGCGGGTGTCTAGAGTGTGAGTTCGATGGTTTCGTTTTCATCGCGGAACCTCCATCTTGTGTATATTAGTTTATTTCCGTTTCTGGCCAGCGAGCATTTTGTTGCTGCGACTTAGTTAGTTTTGTGTTTGTTTAAGTCGCATATGTGTTTATAAGCTTCCGCTAGGTTTCTTTGTGTTCGTTTGTATATGTTATGGTGATGCATGTATATATGTGCGTGTGTCGTTGTTTTCGAGTTGTGGTATTTATGTTTTTGTGAATTTATCATATAAGAGCCTATGGTATACGAGTTGTATACTGGCAGGTTGTCACACCCTTTTCCATTTTATTTTCGGGGTGTGACAATGTCCAGGGGCTAATTGGCATTGGTGCGTCATGACGGACCTTATGGTTGAAAGCTGTTTTTTGGCAGCTTTTGGTACACACGACGGGTTGGTGTGTCTAATATGTACATTTTGGTTGTCCTTATCATATGATATACAAATAGGATGTTTTTCTCTCTTAAAAAATGATCAGTTGAGACAAATCATTCGAAATCACACCATCAATTGTTGAGTGAGTGCGAAGAGAAATAGAAAAAGATAAAAAGTGTTTTCTCGGTTTAGAGAATCAAACGCGATCAAGCAAGTTCGCCGGTGTATCGTCTAGGCAACTGCATTCGCGACCGAGGTGCTACGACGTGGTGGATATGCGTAGAGGAGTGCGCGATTTGTGGCTCTTCGATTGTGATCAAACCGGAGACGTTATCGGAGTCGAAACGGTGGGAGACGTGTGGTTATAGGACGCACGGACTAGTGACCAACGTGACACCAGAGAAGAGAAGAACGTGAGTGATCAACCCGTCGTGTGTGATCAATTTCACGCAGGTAATCATCTATCCTTCCATACATCGTGCCCTCGAAGTCGTTGCGATATCTCGGATTTTGATAACCGAATCGGGCCTTCATATCCGTTGCGCGGGTCCGGAATCGGATTGATTCCCTTCATATATAACTACAATTAAAAACCAAATTTCAATAATACATTCAAACAAACAAAGGGTAATTAGTCCTACACTAGTTGATATCTTCTCAGCATGAATTGATAAGGAATGGAATTGAGCTAAAGAGGAATTTCAGGAAGCATTATCTCGAGAGAACTCGTGTCATACTGTAATAATGGACGAATTTTGGGAACCTGAAATCAAATAAAATGCATAAATTAATGAAATTAAGAAGAAGAAAATTGAGGAATTTAGTTTACCTTAATGTCAGTAGGCTGGAAATAAATGATCAGTATCTAATTGCCATGCCATTAACGAAACCGGCCAAATTAGGGATGTCAATGGGCCGGGTAGAAACCCGAACCCGCGGGTACCCGACCCGAACGGGGCGGGTAATACCCAAAAAAAATACCCGCGGGTCGGGTAATACCCGAAAAAAAATACCCGGTCCGGGTTCGGGGGAAATTTTTTACCCGCGGGTATACCCGTTACCCGAACCCGAACCCATACCCGAAAAATATCCGAAAATTATCCGAAAATTACCCATAATAAGAAAATTTTGGATGTTTTATGGATTAATTATTTGTAATATTTGGATTTTTGATGTATTTGTACAAGTTGTTTGTTTTATGTATTTAAAATTATTGATAATTTTACGTATTTGTATAATAATTTTTAATTTTTTAATTTTTTTAGATTATTTATTAATAATTTTCGGGTAACGGGTTCGGGTTCGGGTATACCCGTTACCCGCGGGTTCGGGTTCGGGTATACCCGTTACCCGCGGGTTCGGACTCGGGTATGGATTTTTACCCGCGGGTATTTTGGGTTCGGGTTCGGGTAATACCCGAAATTTCGGGTTCGGGTATGGGGGAGGCTTACCCGAACCCGACCCGCCCCGTTGACATCCCTAGGCCAAATCCAGGGAAATCCAAAATTGTGCTAATTACGTCAATTTTAAATTAGCAATTTGCTAGTTTTATCAACATATATTTTTATTAATTGGTTTCAGCTATTTCATTTATTGCATATTTTTTTGGTGATGACCCAGGTAAGTTATCCTTCAGCAAATTATTTTTATATGAAAATTCTTTGTACTTGCGTTGATTTCTTATTACATTATTATTTGAATATTTTATATTCTCATTTGACTTGGCAGAAATTGAAAATATTGTGCCTTTAACAATTAGTTACAAAATCGTGCACACAACTATATATTGTCTTGCTCTTTATTTGTCAAATCAAATCAATAGCTGAAATCTTCTAAGGGTCTAAAAGAAAAAATACAAATTATTTTGTATTCTATTTATTTAATAAAAGAGCACCAATTTGAAATTTTGATGGCAAGATTTAAAATCCCGTTTTTTATTTTGTCCTTTAGCTGGCTGGATTTTAAATATTGTTCTTTTATTTGTACTTTTTATGGCTACATTTTAAATCCTGCCATTCACTTTAATTGTATTTCAAATGTACTTTGTTTTAATTAGAAAAACTGGATTTAAAAACCCGCCAGTTTATGTTAATTAAGAAAACGGGATTTAAAAAACCAACGGTTTATGTTAATTAATGAAACGGTATTTAAAAACATATTTTTTAGTTGATTTACTGTGGCGGGATTTTAAATCCCGATGCACTTTCGTTAATTGTGCAAAAGCTGACAGATCTGAGTATTTAGGTAATTAACGTGGCGGGATTTAAAATCTCGACGTGGGCGGGATTTAAAAACCCGAATGGAGTTATTTTTGGAATATTTGCGAAAAGGGGGTTAGTTTTTGAATTTTTATTTTAAAAGGGGCTACATGCAGAAATGCTCCTATATATAATCCTCATTTGTTGAGCTATTGATAGACTTCCAGATCTAACAATTGCACCACTTATACAATCAATCTAGCATTGATTTCGTTGCAGCGGGAAATTGATACCTTATTTGAGTGTGTGGAAGCTTGCCTCTATCGACTCGGAGCTCTCATCGACGATGGGTGAAAACTTGTTCGTGAGTTCATCAAATAATCTTGATGATTCGATGGCCATTCTTGAATGGGCGCTAAATCATTTTGATTGCAACAAATACAAGATCATCCTCACTTGTTTTTATAGTATGCATTTTTATTTTCTTTCATGTATTTCTTTCTCTGGACTAATCTTATTTCGGACATATATAATTTGAAAATAATCCTAATCAAACATCTATTGATTCACATATGTTGCTGCTCCAATCTACAAATAATTAATTAAAATCGGTACCTTTGTTCATCAGAATTTAGAAAATAGGTAATGTCCAAGGAAGTATTTAAGTATGTTCCAAAAACTACATTCTTGAATGACAGTAAAATCAGTGAAATTTCTTTGTTAGAGAAGTAAATTACCTTAACCACTGGAATTACCGAATTAGTTATAGATTTATTTACTTATCAAAAAATATTTTTAAAGTTTTTCAAATATCGAATTAGTTTTTGATTGAATTTCTGCCTGCTCACCCAAAATTGTTTCTTATTTTGATATATGAACCAGGCGGAAGATCTTTCATGGATGGTTTCAAGAATAATGCTAGAAACTATTACCTCCCATTGTGCGCAAGAAAACAGGTCAAATTCTCTTTTTTTATTCTACTAGGAAGACAATTGCATTAAACAAAACTAGTTTTTTTCCCACGCAATTGCGCGGGATTCTTCGAGTTTGTCATAATTTAATTTTTTCTAATACGTAATTGAATTCAATGTTTTTTGTCTAATTGTCCGCAAATTTGTGTTTTGGTATATTTTTAACCCCCTAACATTTCTTAACACATAGTGATTTAAAAAAAATTGAATTATTACATATAGTGTTTATATAATTTTAATATTTCATTTATTTATGAAAAACTAACATCAGATAATAATAAAATAAACAATAATAAATAAACACATTGAAAATATATTGATAGAAGAATATTTATTTAAACATCAAGTGCTTTATTTTCGTCCTACTTTTATTTTTTTAATAGTTTCATAATTTTTTTATTTTTTTAATATTTGCAAGATATTCTTTTAATATTGTGGTTCATCTTATTATTATTTTATGTTAGTTTTTTAGGAAAAAATATAAAAAGTCAAATATCTATAATGTATGAAATATTAAAATGATATAAATATAATAGTAATTATTTTGTAACTATTATATGCTGCAAAAAAATTAGAATTTTTTTAAAACTAATAAAATAACAAATTATTTCAATTAGTACACATGTAAATTTAAGGGTATTTTACAATATCCAAAAATTTAAGAAGTGTTTTTAATTTTTTCCATATTTTAATTGAGACAAAAAAAAATATGAATAAATATGTCCACGATGCACCATGGTTCATTTATTTTTTCAATTAGTTGATTTATATAACCATGTTCAAATTTGGACCTTTTGATCAAGATCAAATGATCCATATTAAAGTGAAAATGTAGCTTTCTATGGAATCAAGGATTTTCTTAAAATTATATATATTAATTAATAATTAATAATTTGTTCATCTTATTATTGTTTTATTTCAATTATAGAAAAAATATAAAAGTAAAAAATATATAATGTCTGAAACATTACAATTATGTAAATATGACATATTATTATTTACAATATCCAAAAATTTAGGTTTTTCATGAAAAAAAATTCATATTTAATTGAGATAAAAAAAATATGAAGGAACTTGATCTACAATGAACCAATATTCATGTAATTGTACATTTGTTAGTTCATATAGACCATATTCAAATAAAGAATCAGCTAATTTATAACTTTCTAATATAATTTATCTTATAACTTTCTAATATAATTTACCTAGACACGGCTCACATGATTCATGTAATAAGACCTTATGTTGGTCCATGTAAGCCCAATCTATTTAATTTTCTTGTTTCTGATATAATTTACCTAGAAATAGTTCACATGATTCATGTGATAAAATCATATGTTGGTCCATGTAAACTCATACCATTTAAATTTCTTGATCAATATTCATCTAATGGTCACAAATGACATGATGATGGGGAGCTATGTGGTGCCTCCAATTTTTGTAACTTTATACATTAGTTATAATTAGAATAAAATAGGGGGTTAATTTTTGTAACTTCTTCCACTTCCTACCTGTCCCAGTGGCCGGTGTCCATCCTTTATATTGAAAGATCCTGGAATTGCGGACTTTTCAAACTGGGGAGTTCTATCACACACTCTTTTAAAAAGGTATTTTGGGTATTTTAGCAATTAATTATATGGGGAGTTCTATCATATACCTTTTTATAAGGATATTTTGGGTATTTTAGCAATTAATTATATTTGTAAAATGATGTATCATAAAATTTGTCTTTTATGGGGTTTTTTTTCTTTAAATGGACAACAAAAAATTTCAATTTAGTCAAACATTAATTGATAAATATGTTTGAGACCTTACCTTAAATATTCATAAATGAATAATTACTCAAAATATCCTTGAAAATTGATGTATCATAAGTAAAAAGGTGTATGATAGAAGCCCCCTAATTATATTTGTAAAAGGGTATCATAAAATTTATTTTTTATGAGGATTTTTGTTTAAATGAACAACAAAAAATTCTAATTTAGTCAAACATTAATTGATAAATATATTTTACCTTAAATATTCATAAATGGATAATTACTTCAAATATCCTTGAAAATGAATGTATTATAAGGAAAATGGTGATGATAGAAGCCTTCTTTCAAATTATCTCATCAGACTGTCGTTCGTAAATTGCACCATTGGTCCTTTATTAGTTCTCTCCGGAAATTCAAACTTGGAGCAAAGTACAAGAGGAGCATTGTTGTCATTTGGTCTCTTGCTAATTTCATAGATTCTTTCTTTTAGTTTAATTTTTAGCCTTGGTTTCGGCTCGTTCACCAACCCCTAGAGGATTATAAGGATAATGAGAATCATATTCATAATTATATTTTTTATTTAAACTTTTGTTCTTGTTTTAATTTGGTAATATTTCAGTTTAGAGCTGAGACAATGGTGCCTGACATTCCAAATCATAGGATGCAAATTCCAATGCTAGTTAATCGCTACGGAATGAGAGAACTTCTCATTTGGGAAGGAAGCTCGCGACTTCGGTATGAATAAATTATAAATAAGAAAGAGGAACATCGTTGTCATTTGCCCTATAAGGAAGCCCGTAACTTTGGATTTACAATTTTTTTTTCTCATTTGATAGAGTAAACTATATATTGCCGCAACATATTGGCAGTTAAATTCCTCTAACTTGTATTCTAAAAAAACAATTTAATTGCAGGAATCTTAAACCCCATCTTTCGTGCAAAATATGGATTTTTGACGGAAACAATGTGAAACTGAGGTAATTTTAACTGATTTTTTTAATTCCTAAGGTAATTTTAACGAATTAACAATTTCATTTTTCTTATTAAACATTCGGTCCTTCGGATCCAAAAAATCTTGAATTATATTCATTTTAATTCTTACTAACACCTCAATTTGCTTAAACATCCTCTAATTACACTTAACTTCTATAATTTCTCTAGTTACACTTGAATTTTGAGAATGCAATGATTTGACCGGACCCTAGGAGAGACATGTTATTTTGAGAGAAATATATGAAACTCTGCTTTTGGCGTTAATAATTTCTCAAAGATCTGTTTTATTAAAAAAAAATTATAATATTTATACTAGCTTAATTTCACATACTGCATCGATAAAAAAAAATCAGATCTTTCACGCCGATTTATCTTTATAAATCCCATAGGGGTGGAGGTTCATTTGAATCATATGCCAGTCCAAGCGTATCCATTATGCCAGTTCAAGCGGAGCGGCGAAGGAAGACGGACATACAACGAAGATGGAGGAACTTATACGCGAGAAAGATCTTCATCGTCAAGCTGAGAATGAAGAACTCAAACAGAACATTCAACTTGTTATAGAGGAAAATCAACAACTAAAATTGGAGATGCAAAAGTTCATGAGCAAATTCAATGAGAACATAAACATACAACATAACTCAAATCGGCAAAACCAGGATTTTCAAAGAAATGAAATACTCAATGCGCCCAATGCTACCTCGTACTCGGAGTTTACCTTGCAAGAACTGGAACAAGCTACTGAAAATTTCGACGATTCTTTAAAACTAGGAGAAGGTGGGTTTGGATGCGTGTATAAAGGCACTCTTCGAAGAATGCATGTGGCGATAAAAATATTGAATCCTAGCAGCACGCAAGGCCTATTACAATTCCAACAAGAGGTACCTAATAATTATCCATTATATAGGCATGTACTTTTACAAAATTAGACGACCAAAAATAAATATCTTTTAAATTTCGGTTTAATTATGAAGTGTACAACAACAGGTTGCTGTTCTGACTCGAATAAGGCATCCGCACCTTGTTACCCTCATAGGATCATGCTCGGAAGCATCAGCCCTTGTATATGAGTTCTTACCGAATGGAAGTTTGGAAAATCTTCTAGCCCGTACTAATAACACCTCACCCCTCTCTTGGCAAGTACGGACCCGTATTATTGGAGAGATATGCTTAGCATTAATCTTTCTGCATTCCAGTAAACCTGACCTTGTAATCCACGGTGATCTCAACCCACACAATATTCTTCTCGATGCAAACTTTGTTAGCAAGCTTGGTGACTTCGGTATTTCCCGCCTTGTAAAGCAGCCGGATACCAACAGCACTGCTGTCATTCGTACCACTCATCCTGCTGGTACATTTGCTTATAGTGACCCGGAGTATATGATAACGGGGGAGCTAACACCAAAATCTGATGTATACGCTCTTGGCGTTATAATCCTTCGTCTCCTGACCGGGCAATCCCCCCTAAATATTGCAAGAAGAATTGATGAAGCTTTAAAAAACGATAGCTTTCGATCCGTTATTGATGGATCTGCTGGTAATTGGCCCTTCGATCAAGCCAAGAGTTTGGCAGAGATTGGGGTAAGTTGTGCTCAGATGTTTAGGAGCTCGCGTCCTGATCTTCTTACTGGGGTGTGGCCAGTAGTCGAGCCTTTGATGAAGGACGCGTTAATAACCGCCATTGAAGATCTTATACCACATCAATTTATTTGTCCAATATTTCAAGTAAAAGTTCTTTAATAACCATACTATTTACTATTAAGGATCGTCTAAATTTTATTATGAATATCATCTTTTGATTGTTGTATGAGCATAGGACGTCATGAAGGACCCCTCCCTTGCGGCTGATGGATTTACTTATGAAACCGAGGCAATACGAATTTGGCTGGATAATGGACACAATACATCTCCAATGACGAACTTGCCGCTTCCACATCATGAACTTATTCCGAACCTCACGCTCCGCTCTGCCATTCAAGATTGGCTGCAAATGCATCAACAATCATAATCAACTATGTTTTGTTAATTTATCGAGCATGTTATATTTATAATAATATTGGCGATGTATTTCAGTATTGTTGTAAGCGTCTTCTTTTCAAATTTTTCTTGACTTGTTTTTCCAATATAGTATTTGTGATTTATATGGGCTGATCATAATGATTCATGAATATTGGCGATGTATTTCAGTAATATTGTTTCTTGACTTGTTTCTCGAGCATGTTATATTTATAATAATATTGGCGATGTATTATAGTATTGCTGTAAGTCATCGTTTATTGTGTATCGATCCTTTGATTCAATCATGTACAGGGGAGGTAGCATCACTTGTGTGTGGTACAAGCCACCCTGTTTCGGAACCTATCAAAAAAATTGGCTAGTGATTCGACAGGAAATAAAGTTGCTACATGAAAATTAATCTGAGATGACTAATTTATTCTTATTTAATGATTGTATATTATTTGGAAAGTAAAATATTATGTATCACGTGGAGATTTTAATATTCTATAATTGGAATGGTGTGATCTTTGTATTTACATTTTTCAAACTCGTGACATTTTGTATCAACCAGATTTAAGCAATGTTGCAGATAATATTTAATGAAACGTAACGGTTGGGCACTGTCAAACTGAATTACCGATTAACGGTAATTTAACGGTCATCCTAATTGATAATAACTAGAAGAATACTCGCGCTACGCGGCGATGATGTTAATTATATTTTTCATTACAATATAAAGTACTTATAAATATGATGATATTGATAATATCATTTCATAATATAAATTATTTGAACTAATTTTTTAATGATTATGTATAAGTTTTTCAATTATTTTACATTATGATGACACAAAATTTCATTTTCTTAATCAAGTAATAACACGTATATTAATGTGATTGTATAATAAAAATATATGAGGTATAACATGATTTTACAAAAAAACATAACAACAAATATTATATCATTGTTGTTCACAATATTTCATACAATATCAAATGTAAAAATAATAAATCATACAACATACGTAGTAAAATATTATTAATTATCAAGTACTAATAATTTGTTATTGATTCATAATGCAATAAAAATTATTATAAACAATAAATCACACAACATACGTAGTAACATATAATTAATTATCAAGTACAAATAATTTGTTATTGATTCAAAATGCAATGGAAATTACAAATAATATCAAACTTAATAATGAAAGTAATTTAATAACTAATATAAAAAATTAATTTAGCATAACATAAATATAAATTATTTTAAGTCATATGAGTTTTGTTAATTTTATATTTTTAAAACTAACATTAATATTTTATAAGTGTTAATAAATTTAATTTTTTTTTCGATGGATAAACTATTTTTATATCTATTATTTTTCAAAGAAAATAATATTAAATTTATTTGATTAAAAACACAAATATAATCAACTTAGTTTTATATGATATTAGTATAGTTGTAATTTTTAAAAATAAATATTAATATTTAAAATTCTATGTAAATAAAATAATTAAAATTATTATTTGTAAAAATGCACTTTTTGCATTGCATTTTTTATATAATATTTTTACAAATTCAAATTATGAAAAATGGTATGTATGAACTATACTAATATGGATGTCAAAATAAAGAGAAAATTAAAACGAATATATTTGATGAATCTTTAAAATTAAAATTCTAAAAATAATACTACTATATGTTGTATGTTTTATAATATTATATATTAAGTTATTAGTATTTCATATGTTAACTTTTCATCTTTCATTGTATTCACATTTGATCATGTAAACTCATGTGAAATGATAAACAATTGAATAAACTTAGTCTAACATGAACCTGACCAATAAAAGTAGTCAACATCATTAATATAATCAATGGTGTAAAATAAGGGACACTTAAATGACTACATTTGCAAAAATGTTTATAAAAATCAATGATTAATCAATGGTCTAAATTTTATCACATATTATAATCAATGGTTAAAAAAAAGTGATGATGTTAAAAAAAAAGTGATGATGTGGCACAAGAAAATTGCACAAAGTTTGGTCCAAAATAAAAGTGTGGGTAAATATAACATATATATAAAAATTTTTAGGTTATTACAAACAACCCGAATACTTCAAATTACAAACATCCTCGATCGGGCACTGTTAAAATGAACACATATCCCCACTTTTGGCATTAGAAGCCATTGTTGTGCTGGCATTTGAAGTCATGATTCTACAAATAACCCGAATACTTCAAATTAAATAATTATTACAAACAATTATAATTAAATAATAATGAAAATTAAACAATTTTTGTAATAAAATTGATTGTCCAGTAAATTTGGCTTTGGACAGTGCCTTAGTGCCTTGACTCAATAATTATGATTTGGTAGGTACTTGATGGACAATTTCACCGCATAAATATTTAGTATATAATTGACTAACAAGACTACTGGCCACAAAATTCCACAGAATACAATTGACTACGCAAATTACAATAAACCATAAAATTAGAGATAATAAAATCAAGATAATAAACAATAATTAAATCTTTGCATACTGGTTTAACTAACAAGCTGTCCCAGTAAAATTAGAGATAAACAAGTATATTACTCTCCTAATTCCATAGTATAAAGAAAGAGCAGCCTTAAAAGTTGGAATCGTACCAATAAAACGTGAAAGAAAGAGGGAGACCTCCAACAAAGTCCGTTGCCACCGTCGTCTCCGCCAGTCTTCTCTGCCATAGTTTCAACAAGTCATCGTTTTAGGAGGATGAAAGGAAAGAGCAATCCTAAAAAGTTACGACTGAACTTGGAAGTTGGAAAGAAAAAAATGAAGGGAAAATGGTTGATAAATTTATGGCCCAAATTATAATTTTTCTCATCCCAAAATAAGTTTGATGTAGAAAAATTTAACACCGTTAAACCGTTAAATCATTCAAAAACGGTCAAACACGGTCAAATAACGTTTGACCGTTTTTTTAAAACGTTATGGAAATAACGTAACGTTATTCCACCCTTAAACGTTATTTGAACCGTTAAGTACCATTATGTACCGTTATTTACAACATTGGATTTAAGCACCATGAACACCAGGAAGTAACGTGTTGGGTTGAATAGTTGGATTTCATCTGTTTAGTGAGAAAAAAAATTTGATCATTGTACTAAATTTAACAAATTATGTAAAATAAAAATATTTGTACCTTATGTAACATAAAAAAAAAATATCCCACACTTCTTACAAAAGTTAAATTTTATTATGGAGTTATTGAAGATTAAAAAGATGAAGATTGACCAAGAAAGACCGGCGGAGGCAGCAAGAAAAATATTTTTTAATTGTAGTCGGTAATTACAATCCAAATTGGAATTTTTCAAATTTTAATTTTCATTGATTTTGTTCATGATTAACATGATTCAAACTTTCTAAAAAAAATTTAGACATCTATTTAACATCTATCTAGATTCTTTCCAAATTACATGTAATCATTTACAAGGGTAATTAGTCATTTTAAATTTATTTTCTTGTAGCAAGTAAAATAATTTCGTGTCGATATCACTAACTAAAAAATTACAGAATTTTTATGATCTCTGAAGTACTCACAGGAGAATACATGAATATATATCAAGTTAATTAGTAATTAATATCTCTAAAAGAAATTGAGATTATTTATTTATAGATAATTAACCCACCCCCTTATTTTGCACCTATCTTTGAGCCTCCTCATGAAATCATATCATCATTCTTATATTTATTACTAAACATTAGATTGTGTGATGTGGATTCACCATATGCATTAATATTATATTTGATAATTTAAGACATGTATTTTGTATTATTATTACCCCCTTATTTTGCACCTGTCTTTGAGTCTCCTCACGAATCCACATCATCATTCTTATATTTATTATTAAACATTAGATTGTGTGATGTGGATTCATCATATGCATTAATATTATATTTGATAATTTAAGACATGTATTTTGTATTATTATTTTTAAGTATTAATTTGAATAATTAGATGTAGTGATGTGGTTTAATCTCAATCATTAATTTTTTGTTAGATTTTTTGAAGATCATATTTTGTGTAGTCATTTATGTGTTATTATTTTACACTATGTTTTAGGCATACTTAGAAAGCCACATCATCCAGTCTATTATTATTGGTTATAATCATATTAGACCAAGTCTAATCAATTATTTAACATTTCACGTAAGATTATATGATCAAATGTGAATGCAATGGAATATGAAAAATTTATGTATGAAATACTAATAATTTAATATGTAATATTATAAAAAATACAACATATATTAGTATTATTTTGGAAATTTAATTTTATAAACTCATCAAATATATTCATTTTATTTTTCTATTTATTTTGACATCCATTTTAGCATAGTTCATACATACCATTTTTCATAATTTCAATTTCTAAAGATATTATGTAAGAAAATACAATGCAAAAAAATACACATTTACATAATATATTTTTAAGAATTTTATTTGCATAATAGAATTTTTTAAGTATTATTATTTATTTTTTTAAAAATTATAACAATAAGGATCACATATAATACAAAGTATATTATTTTGTATTTTTAAGCAAACAAGACTTTTTCAAAAAAATAATATAATTAAAAAAAGTTTATCCATATAAATAACTTTTTAAACTTATAAAGACCCATCAAATTGTATTGTTATTTTACAAAATGTAAAATAAAAAAAATCATATGATATAAAATAATTTGTATTTATGTTTATTATAAATTAACTTTTGATATTATTTATTAAATTACTTCAACTATTAAGTTTTATATTATTTTATGTTTTACATGGCATTTGAATCAGTAAAAATTATTATTATATATAATTAATAATGTGTTACTACATACGTTGTATGATTCATTATTTTAATATTTGATATTGTATGAAATATTGTGAACAATGATATAATATTTGTTGTTACGTTTTTCGTAAAATTATATTATATCTTATTCTTATATATTATTATATAATGACACTAATATGAGTATTATTATCTGATTAAAAAATAGAATTTTTTGTTATCATAATGTAAAATAATTATAAAACATATGAATAATCATAGATAAATGAATTCAAATAACTTTATGATATTATTAATATTATCATACAAATATATAATTGTATTACAATGAAAAACATAATTTACATGATCGTCGGGTAGCGCGATTATTCTCCTAGTGTATACTAATTTTACAACATTTCTTCTCAACAATAAACAAATTTAAGTCTATTACTTTTTATATATAATATCGGACAATTAAGAAATAATTAATTCATATGTTGTTGTTCATAAAATAATAAAATAGTATATAAAATACATATATTATTTATTATTGAAAATTATAGTATCGACGTTAAGGTCCGCAAACGGTTCGATTAATTTGGGAACCAAATCGAACCGGGTCGGAAACGATTTAATCGTTTCGTTTTATCGGTTTATTCGATTCGGTTCGGTTCGGTTGAAAAATTAATATTATTCGTTTTATTTGGTTCGGTTTGGTTTTGGTATTTTGAAAAGAATATATCAAATATAAATTCAGAAAATACAAAAAGACTTGTAAAAACTTATTAGAATAAGAATTTTTTTTTATTATTAGATATTCTATTTGAATCCATATTTGAATACCGTTATATCAACAGTAATCAACAAATTATCTTTTGTATATTATTAGGAATCTTATAATTTATATGTGAATAATATAATTCGTGTAAAGTACACTTATTTTATTGTACTTTTTGATTAGGCCGGCCTAATATTCGTAAACCTGTGTAAAATTGAAGAATACAATGTTATACAGGCTTTTTTTTTTTTTTTTTTTGGGCCCTTACGCAATGTAATACAGTTAGTTGGGATGGATGGAGATAACCGTCCATTAGGGGAGGAGCGGAGGGAAGTTTCTTGTACAAGAATATAACGGTATTTTGAAAAGAGGTTGTATACCGTGCCCCCCCACCCCCACCATTTCCCCCACTGTTCACGATGTGGAAAAAAAAAAAATTGATTCCCATCTCCCAATTTTTTCCCCATCCTTTTGAATTGATGATTAATTAAAATAATTAATTATATTGATGACTAATACAATTATATTAATCACTAATTACATTTGAATTAATCGTTAATTCAAAACACAATTAATCGTCAATTAAAATGGGAGGTGCGAATTGGAGAGGGGAATCAAAACACCCCACCACTATTCACGGATGTAGTACACATCGCTGAATAGTGGGGAGAAATGGGGGGGCAAAGTAAAATTTCCCTTTTGAAAATTGATTTTGTCCTTACCAATCTCTCCCTTTTCAGTTTATTTGTTTTCAAATTCCAGCTAAATTAATTTTTCTAATCGATTTCCATCAACTCTCTTGATCTTGAGGTTACTTTTTTTATCTAAATTGCATTCAGGTACTTATGTCTCCTTTATATGGATAATGTACATTTTTGCTGTTATTTATTTTTCAGGTTCACTTGTGGCACCATATCGCATTTAAGCAATTCAACATTGATTTATCTGGCCCTTGGATTAGTGTATGTTTTCCTTTTGATGTCCTCATTTTAGATTATCTTATTATCGTTGAATGTTAATTTTAGACAATATATCAATAGTAATATACCAAGGGTGAATGGGCTAAACTATTAGGGTTGAATTGCAATAGTGTTAATCAGCAACACTTTCAAAACCTGATTATTGCAATGATATATTTAAATTAGATTTTCATTCATTTCTAGTCCTGAGTCCTCACATGATTTTTAAACGGGAAAATGGATTTGGTAAAATTGTGCTGTTATAATTAGTTGAAGGTCTAGGATTTTGGGATTTGAATGTGGACATGAATGGTAATTTTAATTTTTAAGTTTTTAACGATAATCTTTTTATCTTTTCAAGGCTTTAGATTTTGAAAATGCCTCGAGGTCGACAATTGGCGTTACATGAGCATCACCATGGACACACATTAGAATACACGAGAGATTTAGGGTTATTCCTTTGTGATGGGTGCGGGCTTCATGGCCAAATGTCTCGCACAATGTGCCATTTTGTGTTGCACGACGCTTGTTTTGTGAGTGTTAATGGGGAGGTTAGAACTAGAAGCGCATTCCTAGACTGTCACTTCAAACTATTTAAATCACCCGTCAAACCGAATACAACATGCAATTGTTGCGGCGAGAGAATACAACAATATGTTTATTGTTGTGTAGACACAAACTGTACCTGTTGTTTACATCCGACGTGTGCTCGACTGCCTAACTTCATTGAAGTTAACCGCGGAAGACTCCTGCTCCAACTTAAGAAGACCAATAACATAAAATGATACTACTGTAGCAAAAGCAAAACGTCTTTGCCATGGAGAAAGAGCTATTGGGCTTACATGTCGCCAAATATTCAACTGCATGTTCCATGCGTGTGGAATCTGCACACCTCCCAGAGTCAAAAAGGAGTTCCTTATGTCACTTCGGCTGATGGCGATCTTCCCATTCTGCCCCGAGTTGCGGCAAATCATGTAAGAGACACCATTGTTAGAAGGCTAATGATTAAGCTTAGGGTTGCAATTGCTTCGTGCTTTAAGGACGGGGGGGAGATAAGCTCCGCATTTCTCAGTTGGAAATGAGTCTCAGCTTGAAGGATTTTAATGATTCGGGTTCAGTAGTTATTAGTTGCAAAATAGTGACGCGTACAGTTTTTTAGTTCCTATTATGAATGATATGATTGTTTATATTTCTGATGTGTGATTTTTTGGCTCGTATTATGAATGATATTATTGTGTGTATTCCTCATGTGAATGATTTTTTGGCACGTATTGTATTATGAAATCATATGATCATTCTGTAATTCTGTATTTCTGATGTGGATTATTTTTGGCTCATGTTATGAATGAATGTAATGTAATAGTATTTTGGATAATTTGGGCACCAAACTGGAACTAATCATGCAAGGGTTATTCATGATCATCAATTTTGAGAAAAATAATTTCTTTGAGTTTTAACATGGACGGGTTAACCCGTACCGGGTTTGTACTTTGTATATATCACAAAAGTATGTGCATACAAATTCGATTGTTTAATCATTTTTTCCAACCATTTAAATAATCATTCTCGTTCACTTCTCACTATCGCTTCTTTGCGATCTTTCCATTCATTCGAATTGGAGTTAGTTTGTATTGCTACTTGGCGGCTTGATTTTCTCGTTTCCTTGAAAATCATATCACAACGTTCCTTCCACACTTCGAATATCAAGAATAATTGTCTTCCTTCTCCCTCGTATCCTTTGATCTCTTTCGGATGCCGGTCTTCTTGACTAGCCTCCACCATTTAAAATGGACTAGTTCAACTTTATGAAATCTATATATTTACAGTATGGGAAGTTGGGAAATGAAAATGGATTATAATCTAATTCTAATATATGAATGGAGGAACTAACTAAGTACATGAATTATTATGGATTGAAAATGGAACATGATCGAAGAAAAAATGAAATTGAAAGGTTATGAAATTACAAGTATTTCATCATAAGAAATTGTGGAAATTTGTACGTAAATGTGAAATGATGTTCTCCATAATTTCTTATTTCAACAAATAATCGAAATGATGAACGTAACATCGAATACTTTTTCATAAAGATTATCAAAATAAATTGATTTTGGTAATCTGGGAATTGACTTAGAATTTAAGTGGATTTTGATTTTGATTTGGGGCTAATTTGGACATATTAGCAAACTCGCAAACAATACTTTTGTTTTCACACAGAATATTACATTACATTTATCTTACTTTGCTGAATTAGATATTACATAAGAATTATAATTATAATTTAGAAACAGCCACAACTAAATTTAGTGAAAAGCCGAGCCAACTTTGGAAATAATCCCGACGACCTTCTAGAAGACATGCCCCTTTGTTCGTAAGATCTCAAGCGACTTGTTAAACAGAAGCCTTTCTTCAAATGTTCTTCAGTTAGACGTTTTGCGCACCCCACATGAAATTGAGCCTTCGAATCAGTAGTAACATACCCCAATTTGTTATTAGTCTCCACCATATTTATCCTCGTATCACGGCAATAATGGCAATACTCTATATTTTTAGAAAATTCTAGCACCGAGTCCTCGCCATCTTTGATATAGCGCGGAAGATCCGCACAAAGAGGATGGAGATTGATATTGCAATTCGCATGAGTACAGTGATACAAGTAGCCGTTGATAAATTCATCACATACATTACAGAGAGTTCTTCTTGCTCTCGGCTTGTCTGTCAGAACTAAGTTGCAATATTTGAACTCTCGCGAGCGGAAGTATGTGCCGAAATCTTGGGAGCATTCTGCGTGAATAACGAAGTTGCATGGCTCGCAAATGTAACCCAAATTGCACCCGAATTCCATGCACCCATCACATTCGAACCAGTCGATATCAGTTCGGTACTGAAGCACGTGGTTGTGCTTCTCGTGAACCTTTGAAAACAAATTAGGAAGAAATTTTTATTCAATTGGCTACTAATAGATAAATTGAATTTAACTAATTAGTGGTAGGGAAAAGTTTAACAGTTACCTTAATTTTTTTGGGTATTTGGAGTTGGAATAATCAGCGCATTAGGTCAATGGATTCAGGAGTCGTGTTTTGAGAGAGAGAGAGAGAGAGAGAGAGAGAGAGAGAGAGAGAGGGGGGGGGGGAATTGATTTAATTAAGCCAATTATGTGATATTTATTTATGGAGATTGAAACAAGTTCAGTAGTTATGAAACGAAAACGAAAAGATACGACTGTTCATTCGGAAAAGGAAAAGGTACGATCGCTTAAGTATGGTTTGTAGAATGAAAAGATACCGATCCAATTAAATGAATTTTGAAGCCAAACACCAAATCCAATGTTCAGCACATCTCATCCGTCCAACTTTGGATGATACGTGGACGTGGTGTCCATTTAATTAACATGTTAATGAACACATGTGGTATGATTAATTAACATGCGATGAATTAACCATTCTTAACTAATATTACTAATATTTAAAGATAATTAATTATAGATTCTTTGTATATATTACACATGAAAATTGAGGGCGTTTTGTTTAAATTTTGGGGGAAGAATATAATTTCCTTTAAATAAATATTAAATGATATATAAATATATACTACACATATTATAAATATATTTATGTGCACATTTTATCTGACTTAAATTAACATTTTAGTACATATTACACATGAAGTAATTAAATGTGTTTATTTATAATATTATTTACAATATGATTATTTGTAATGCATCGCATCAAAGATGTCTTGTGTATATAGTGTGTACTTATATTACAACTGACATAAAATAATTTTGTTTTTCATAAAATAAAGTAACATAATCCTGACATGTTGGTTGTCACTACTTATATCATAAAACATATATGTTATTTGAATTGAATTGTCTTCATAATTTCTTATTTTCTACAAAATATTAGTTTCTATATTATCTAATTGTACTAATATTGGGATTGGGATTATGTTCAAATTTAAAACAAAATAATGTATTATTGTGGAGAAATAATATTCAAAATAATATTATATTATATATAAACGAGTTATTATGTTACGAACTCTACGTTTTCCAAAATAGTTCTATTCAACTGTATGTTGAGTCGACTTTTTTTTCTTTTCGAAATGCCGCTAATCGTGCTTTTTGTTTTGTTTATTATACTAGTTAAGTTCATAAAAGAAAGATATTTATGTCTTGATAAAAAAATGTTACATGAATGCGAGAAAAAAGGAAGATCTCTCGCTTTCATTGGTTTTTGTGGATCATAAAATACGCGAGTTATCAAGACTATTTTTTCAAAAACATAAAAAAAGATAAAATTGTCTTGATGACTCGCGTATTATATGATCCACAAAAGCCATATTCAATAAACTGTTCAAGCTTTGTTTTGTTTAAAATGTGAGTGTTCATGAAATCCATGATAAGTACAGCATTCTTTTGCTTTTCAAGAAGATTATACTCCATTTAATTACGTACATTTCCTCTTTCCTTTCTTTCTCGATATATCTTGCTACTTTCAGATGAAAAACATTTACTCTCCAATTAACTTCCTCTTATAACTCTATTGTTCCCTAAATAAATCATAGATATAAATTAAGGCCCTTCAAAAAACTCTTTTGAAATACCATGTTAACCAAGTATCTGGAATTGAGACAAAGTCACACAAAAGTTAAACTAGTGAAGTACTGGACAGAACCCTAGTTCTTTGAACTGGAGGAGATTAAGCATCATTAGAACTAGAAAGTCAGAAGTGCGAGTGTGAACAAATATCCTGCCGGATTTTCTCTTCAACGAAAGTCAAAAGACTCAAAACTCAAAAGTGCGAAGGGAACAAAGTAGGGAAAGTGTCTTTGTCCTGTCCGCTCATGCTCTCTCTTTTAATTACGTTTACGTGCAAGATGAGGACATTGATGCCCACAGAAAATAATATTACTAACAATATTTCTGAGAATAAAAAATTTAAACTTGAATTAATAAAAAAAAAACAAATTTAAACTTGAAATGATAATTTCACTTTTAATTCATTTCAAATTTAAATGAAATTTGCGGTACCTAATATTTATTTTTTCTGTCATCACTATCCGTACAAGATTTTAACAAAATAAATAAATTTTCTACAAATTATTATGTCTTAGATTGAAAAAATCCTAATAGATCTAAAAAAAAAAAAATTCAAATTTATTTATATGATAGATTGTTCGGTTTTATACGCAAAAAAAAAGGTAATTAAAATTAGTAAGTACTGTAGGAACGTGGAAAAAAACAAAACATTAACTCGTAACAAAATCAAGTATCATTATCATTCTCTTGGTTGACTTAATTAAAAGCATCCATTTGCCATTTTCCTTTTTGTGCTAGAATATAATCTGCAATTATATACTGTTGAATACTTCAGTACTTGCAGCTATATCTTGAATTCTAGAAATATTCTTTTATAATATTGTAGAGAAAGATTATAGATAATAAAGTACAGACAAATTAACTCTCTTTCTCCTTCTCCAGATTTAAATATATCATGGCTTGAGCTTCTACAACACTCTCTCTACTGCTGTTCTTCTTTTCTTTTTGAGAATTTATTACCAGATTTAAATGCAGATATTCATATGTAAGGTAATTTCTTCTTGTTTAGAACTAACTCTCCTTGTTTTAGAACTAATTGTAGGTTTAATTTTTTCAAAATTTCAGGTCTAATTTCTCCAAAATGGTCTCTCAAATTTGGCTAATCTGTATGTTGTTCTCTCTCTACACTCCATTTTCTATATCCTTAAACCCCGAAGGAAATGCTCTTCTTTCTCTTTCTGAAACCCTAATTTTATCATCTGAGATAAATTCTACATGGAACCCAAATGATACAATTCCCTGCAATTGGACTGGTATACAATGCGACCGAAATAACCATGTAATCTCTCTAAACCTTTCAACAAGTGGTGTTTCTGGTACGCTATCCCCTCATATCGGTACGTTAAGATACCTCCAAACCCTAATATTTGATCAAAACAATATTTCGGGCCCAATTCCTCTAGAATTATCCAATTGTACTCGTTTGCAATACTTGGACATCTCGAGTAATTTCCTTTCTGGTGAAATACCTGATTTATTTTACAACATGAAGAAACTTTCAGTTGTTTCCCTTTATAATAATTCTCTTGCTGGAATTATACCGCATTCATTGTTTCGATGTACCAATTTGGATACAATATATCTTAACGATAATAAATTGACCGGTACAGTCAACTCTGATATTCAAAATTTGACCAATTTGAGGTATCTTTGGCTCGGTAATAACTCGTTAAATGGTTTAATACTGGATTCAATTACTAATTGTACCAATCTAGAGGAGATCTATTTATATAATAACCAATTTAGTGGCAGAATTCCAAAAAGATTTGGTAACATACAAGGAATAAGATTAATGGATGTTAGTAATAACAAATTTGGGGGCGAAATTTCCTTTTTTCTCGAAGATTGTAACTTAGAAAATTTGATTTTATCGAATAATCAATTTTATGGTGAGATTCCTCAATGGTTGGGTAATTGTTCCAGTTTAACACAATTGGCAATTGTCCAAAACGCCCTTTCCGGAACAATTCCTCTCTCTCTAGGATTATTAACCAATCTCTCTCTTCTTTATCTTTCTCAAAACAATTTGTCCGGTTCAATTCCACCAGAAATTGGTAATAGTGTTTTATTGACGAGGCTTGAATTGTATGAAAACCAACTGGAGGGTCCAGTTCCTAAAGAATTAGGGAATTTGGTAAATTTGGAAAGGCTCTATTTATTTACAAACCGATTAACTGGAGAGATTCCACTGGAGATTTGGAAAATTCCAAGCCTTGAAGAGGTTTTTATCTATGGTAACAGTTTCACTGGAGATCTCCCTTTGCAAATATCCGAGCTGCAAAATTTGAAAAATATCTCTTTTGCTGATAATAAATTTACAGGGGTTATACCACAAAATTTGGGAATAAATGGCAATTTATTAGCAGTTGATTTTACGAATAATAGCTTTGTAGGGGCAATTCCGCAAAATATTTGTTTCGCTCAAAATTTGATAGTTTTGGATTTAGGGTTTAATTTGCTAAATGGAAGCATTCCTTCGAATTTGGGAAATTGTACAAGTTTGGAGAGGCTAATTCTCCAAAATAACAAACTTACCGGTTCAATTCCAAATTTTGCGAATAATTCGAGATTGAGTTACATGGATGTGAGATTTAACAGTTTGACTGGTACACTTCCTTCAAGCATTGGAAATTGTGTTAATTTAACCGTGATAATTTTGTCTGGTAATAAGCTCTCTGGACCAATTCCGCCCCAAATTGGAAATTTAGCAAATTTGGGTGTTTTGAATCTTTCAAGTAACAACTTATATGGTTCTTTAACTCCTCAAATTTCAAAATGTGCTAAATTATACATACTTGATTTGAGCTTAAATTCTTTTAACGGGTCGATTCCTCCGGGTCTAAATAACCTAAACCTCCTCTCTCAGCTGCTATTACAAGAAAATCAATTCACTGGAGGTATCCCTGATTTGTCTCAACTGGAGAGGTTAATCGAGTTACAACTCGGTGGAAACATTCTCCAAGGGAATATTCCTTCTTCTTTGGGCAAATTGACCACCCTGTATGTGTCTCTTAATCTCAGCCGAAACGGGTTAACGGGTATGGTTCCACCCGAATTGGGTAACTTGGCCAGATTGCAAAATTTAGATATCTCTTGTAACAACCTAACTGGTACGCTGGGACCACTTTCAAGTCTAAGTTCGTTAATTACATTCAATGTTTCATATAACCTTTTAACTGGACCCGTACCGACCAATTTCATGAAATTTCTCAAATCATCACCTAATTCTTTTCTTGGAAATCCTGGCCTCTGTATAACATGTTTTACAAATACCACTTGCACGATACCTAATTTTCTAAAATCCTGCAGTTTGTCGAAGAATAACAAAAAGATAAATCGCGAGATAAAAATCGTTTTAATAGTTGTTTCTTCATTTATCTTTTGTGCCCTAGTTTTCCTTTTACTTGGCTGTTGTTTCCTAACAAGGCGTAAAAAGGAGAAAGATGAAGGGGTAGAACCGTCATTGCACGGAGGTTCTTCTTTCTTATTTAACGAAATAATGGAGAGCACAGAAAACCTGAACGAAAAATACGTTATTGGTAGAGGAGCCCACGGAGTGGTTTTTAAAGCAATTATAAATCAAGGAAAACTATATGCCGTAAAACGAATTTTGTTTCCTGGTTCCAAAGGGTCGAGTTCAAGCATGGCACGAGAAATCCAAACTCTCGGTAAAATCAGGCATAGAAATCTGGTCAAACTGGTAAATTTTTGGTTTAGAAGCGATTATGGATTGATTCTATACGAATACATGGAGAATGGGAGTTTACACGACGTGTTGCACGAAATTGTACCGGTACCGGTACTGGAATGGAAAATTAGGTTTCAAATTGCGCTCGGTACCGCTCATGGCTTGGAGTATTTACACGATGATTGTTTCCCCGCTATAATTCACAGAGATATCAAACCTAAGAATATATTGTTGGATAAGGATATGGTACCGCATATATCAGACTTTGGTATCGCAATATTAATGGACCACTTATATTCTTCCTCTCCTTCTTCAACCATAGTTGGTACCATCGGATACATCTCTCCAGGTACGAATTTTAAAAAAAGAAGAGAGAATCTAAATCGTAATTCGAACTTGCAATAATTTAATTACATTTTCTAAAATAGTACTTGTGATATTTTCTTTTCTTGATAGAAACTGCATTTACAACGAAAAGAAACAAAGAATCAGACGTATATAGCTATGGCGTAGTTTTACTCGAACTGCTCACACGAAGAAAAGTTTTGGATCAATCTTCATCCTCGGATGTTACTGATTTGGTGCACTGGGTCCGTTCAAATATCACAAATCCGAATGGAATGGACAATCTCGAAGCGGTTATCGATCCGGGTCTGCTGGACGAGGCAATGGGTTCGACCGATATGGAAGAGATTCATAAAGTACTGGTGCTCGCACTTAGGTGTGCGGATCTTGATGCAAGTAAGAGGCCTTGTATGCACGATATGGTTAAAGAATTGGTGGATATTAAATCCAATTCTAGTGATTATTATTCCAAGAAAGGATAGTAATCGTGATGCATGTTTGTATAAACTAGGATAGACTACGTGATGCAATTATGCAAAATTGAATAGTTTGACTATGACTAAATCCAGTGAGGAATTCAGAATATGTGTGTTAATTAGAGTTTCTAAAGTAAATCAAACCTAAAATCCACTCTGATTTTCAAACTAAAATTGATCCGCGCTGTACAGATCTACAAATCTAGATTAAAATCCCTAAAATCGCTAATGGCATCTATCTAATATATAATGCAAGGGGATTTGCTGCCTCCTGGTGCAGCCACGTCACCAGGGGCCTATTTGTAAAAAAAATATTTTTTTTACATTTTGGTCCTTTTTTATTTACAAATTGGTCCTTTTTTCGAAAAAAAATTACATTTTGGTCTCTTTTTTTTTACATTTTGGTTCTTTATATTTGCATTTTGGCCCTTCGAAGTTTTGAAATTTACATTTTAGTCCAGGGGCCTCAAATTGGTCCTATTTTTTAAAAAAAATTATATTTTGGTCCTTTTTTCACATTTTGGTCCTTTATATTTGCATTTTGGTCCTTCGAAGTTTTACAATTTACATTTTGGTCCTTTATTATTTTTCTTGCCTGGTGCAGCCACGTCACCAGGGGCCTATTTGTAAAAAAAAATATTTTTTTTACATTTAGGTCCTTTTTATTTACAAATTGGTCCTTTTTTCGAAAAAAAATTACATTTTGGTCTTTTTTTTTACATTTTGGTCCTTTATATTTGCATTTTGGCCCTTCGAAGTTTTGAAATTTACATTTTAGTCCAAGGGCCTCAAATTGGTCCTATTTTTTAAAAAAAAAAAAATTTGGTCCTTTTTTCACATTTTGGTCCTTTATATTTGCACTTTGGTCCTTCGAAGTTTTAAAATTTACATTTTGGTCCTTTATTATTTTTCTTGAAAAACTAAAATAAAATTATAATAAGTTGAACAATATTAATAAAAGAACATCTTGCAAATATTTAAAAATAAAATATCACAAAATTATTAAAAAATACATAAAAAGAAAACTAAAATAAAAAATAGATGTTTAAATAGATATTTTCTATGAATATATTTGCAAAATGTTTATTTATTATCATTTAATGTTAGTTTTTTTATGAATAAAGAATGTAATATTAAAATTATATAAACAAAATATGTAATAATTTAAATTTTTTTAAATCACTACGTGTTAAGAAGTGTTTATGAATTTTCTTAAAATTAATAAAAAATAACAAAAATAAGTTTTAATTATTACATATGAGATTTGGAGGGTATTTTGGGAAAAAAAAAATTAATATCATCCATAAGGAGTATTTTAAAATAAAAGTTTGGTAAAGAGTTTTTTTTTTTTGGAGTTTACGAAAAGATAGAGAATTTTTTATAATATCCAAAAAAAATTAGGGGGTTAAAAATATATCAAATCATGGATGTGCGAATAATCATGACATAATTTAAATTAAAGGTTCGAACGAAACGGTTAGCGATGACATCGTCAAACTTTGTTGTTGGCTGACCACACAAATGACGAAAAATATTTGTGCTAAATATGTAGCGAAATTAAGGATTTGTGAAATTAAAAACACTCTTTTTTTCAGCAATGTTTTCTGAACTATTATGTTCTTAATAAATTTCATTACGACTCATTCGTTATTTTTCCTTATTTTACTTATGAAGTATAAAATATAGATAATTTTTTTAGCAATAACCGTTTGAATTATTCAAGAAATCCGGCTCTTAAAATATTCAAACGATTTTTGCTATAAAATTTCACTCGCACACAACACACTAAATTACACATATAATAATGATTACAAAAAGAAAGTCACATACACAAAATGAATAACAATTTTTTTCAACTACATTACTTATAAACCCGAACAGCCCCGCGCAATTGCGCGGGGGTAATGCTAGTATATATATAATCAAGTAATCAAGATCGAAAGCCTTGCGTACCTGTCAATCTCTAACAAGACTGATGCCGATCGATCTTCATTCCACTTCGCCTCAAGGTGTATCCTCCCTTACAAGATCGGCCTGAAATCAAGACTTCTCAAATCGCTCATGTTCCAGATCTGATCTCTCTCTCTCTCTCTCTCTCTCTCTGTCTCTAGATTGTGAGAGAGATGAAGAAGGCAAAGGTTTAATATAAATCTCGAACGATTCCCAGTAAAATCCTGTCCTCTGTATAAAACTTAAATTTTGTTTAGACACGGTGCATGCACCGTATATATATAATATGTGGGTGATACTTGGGAGAATTCCAACGCCTTGGTGTATGTTGAGATGAAGCCCAAAATGGAGCGCGAAAAAACCGATGTATGGCTTGGATCTTCTACAATGCTTGTAGTATGTATCTTTCCTGCAACGGTCACTTGTATGATGAGTTGGTAGTGATTTTACCCACTACATTTGCTGTATTTACTTGTATAATTAATCTAAGATCATTTGATTATTAGATATTTAATTATTTATACATTAAGTGTATCTGAGTATTTTGATAAAACTTTATATATATATAATTGATAATAAATGGCTCATAATTTTCTCAAAAAAAAAATAAATGGCTCATAATTGATGGTGTAATTGATGGTCCAATTGTTTAATTGTTTAATTGCTGTATTTAATTATTTAATTGCTGTATTTACTTGCATGTTCAATTGTTTTGGTATCAATTATGTATGAAATTGATGGTCCAATCGGTCATCATTTTTCACATAAATATTACTCGAATAATCAGAGTTAACCAGATATAATACAACAAAATTCCTATTTTGCACACCAGATTTATAATCAGAGCCAACACTGCTAAAAAAAAAAGAAAAAAAAAACATTTGATAGTATACACAAATCCTTCCTACACATTTAAGCAAATACATCCTACAATTAACACAACACATACAACTTCGCGCTACGTCACCCCCGTGCAGACCAAAAAAAAATGATTTCTTCTAAATCCTGACAAGTATACAAGACTACCGTGCAGATAGAAACCTAAGGCCGTGTACCGGTTTGTTACCAGTAATATAATATCTTTTTTGCTCGTCAAGTTTGTGTACAGGTTTGTTAGATCAGAGGAAGAAAAGCATCGTGATCAAGCGGATCAAGATTCGTGTTCCGAAGATAGGATTTGGCTCGGGCAATATTTAAGGCCATTTGGGAACGATACATTGCCAAGTCAGCTTGTTGCATTATCTCTTGAGCTCGTGTGCGTTTCTTTATCGCCGCCTCAGTTAATTGTTTCGCTTTTTCCTTTGCTTCCTCGATCCTTTTTTTCGCCTCCGCTTCTTCGCGCAATTCTGAAAATTAAGTCAACATTTCTTAGATCAGGATTTTATATTTCGTAAATGGAGGATAGAGTTTGCGAGGGTCACAATAATGTATCTTGATAGGAATTTACCATTTATGAGACCTTCATTCTCTTCTTCGTATTCCTCGTCTGAAGGATGTAGGATTAGTCTGCGACGCCGCACTTTTTGATCCTTTTCAATTGGTTTCTCATCTTCGTATTCCTCGTCTGAAGGATGTAGGATCAGTCTGCGACGTCGTACTTTTTGATCCTTTTTAATTGGTTTCGAAACGCTTTGTACTTTCCGTTTCCGACCCTCTCCAGTTGGTTTCGGTAGGGTTCGTACTTTCCGATCCTCTCCATTTGGTTTCGAGATGCTTTGTACTTTTGGATACTTTTCAGTTGGTCTTGAAACACTTCGTACTTTACGATCATCTCCGGTTGGTTTGGAGATGCTTCGGACTTTCTGATCCTCTCCATTTGGTTTCGAGGCGACTTTCCGATCCGCTCCAGTTGGTCTGCAGACGATTCGTACTTTCGGATCCTTTCCAGTTGGTTTCGAGATGTTTCTTGCTTCCATATCATCTCGATTTTGTTTCGAAACGGTTCGCACTTTCAGATCCCTTCCACTTGGCTTCAAAACGCTTTGTGCTTTCCGTTTATGGGTTCCATTAATGGTGTCACCTTCAAGTAAAAGTTCAAACTAATGTTAAAACTTAAATCATCTGAAATTTTCAAAGCTGATAGGGAATATAAGTACCATGCAACAAGGACTTAGACTCGACTCGAGTAACTCGGCTCTGTTGCGACGATTGCTTCTTCTCAGTGCATTCTACTTGCTTTATCGACACAACCTAATTCATTTGTCACAATCAAGAAGAACGAATAATTAAGTACGGATGAACAAATGTTTGAAAATCAAGTTAATAAAGATTTTAATCTTTTAGTACCTTGTTTTCCATATGTTCTTCTGCTTCATCATCAGATGGAGATAGGATCAAACGGCGACGTCGTTTCGTGGTTACATAAGTGCGGCCACCTTCAAAGAGAAATCCAAAATGTGCTTAATTAAACTACATTGAATTCATGAATTAGGGAAAATTTTGCTTAATGATGATTACCTTTGACCACAGTTGGAAAAGACTCCTTCCTTGCAGGCCTTAAACTGGACTGTAGACGATGTTGCGCACGACTTTTATCTCCAGTTCGGTTTGAGTTGCTTCTTATCATGTTGGGCTTCATCCTTGTCCTCGTGTCTTTCTCTTGCTTCCTTCTCTTTCCTGTGAAACTCAATTCAGACAATCAATCTCCAATTATCTTGCTTCGACGTATATTCTCCCGCTCAAGATCGCCAGACAGAAATGAGGAATTTACAGGTCTTGCGCTACCGAATATATAGTTTGAGAGAGATAGATGAAGAAACCGTTTAGTCTCTCAATCCATGGCGATTTGAACTGAACTCGCGTCCTACGGATGAACTAACCCTTTCAAATCTCACAAAAATAACTCTCCAAACAAATATTATAAAAATAACTCTTTCAAAACAAATATTTCACAACTAATTCAAATATAAACTCCATATCAACTAACATCACAATTCGAACTAAACTCGCGTCCTACGGATCAACTAACCCTTTCAAATCTCAAAAAAATAACTCTCTCAAAACAAATATTCTAAAAATAACTCTTTCAAAACAAATATTTCACAACTAATTCAAATATAAACTCCAGATCAACTAACATCACAATTCAAACTAAACTCGCGTCCTACGGATCAACTAATCCTTTGAAATCTCAAAAAAATAACTCTCTCCAAACAAATATTCTAAAACTAACCCTTTCAAAACAAATATTCCACAACTAATTCAAATCTAAACTCCGGATCAACTAGCATCGCAATTCGAACTGAAAATATGGTATTTCTATTTTATGATGATATTTGTATGGAAATTAGATAAATATATAAGATTTTTGAAAGGGGAAATGAGATGTATATTTTTGAGTGATATTTCTATTTTGGGAAGGGTAAATATGATAAAAAAAAATGAATATGTAAATTTGCTACCGTTGTAAAATGAGTCATTAAAAGTCACTTATTTTTCTAAGAAGAAATAAAAATATGGTATTTATGTTTCGTTCATTTTTTCTGATGATATTTCTAAGATAAATTAAAAGAAAAAATGATATATTTATTTTTCGACAGTTAAATATGACATCTTGTGATTTTAGAAGCGTAAATATGTCAATTCATGAGGGGTGTTCTAGTTAGATTTTTTATCGAAATTATAACTCAACCCAATTATAACGAGCTTTTAATTTTCCAACTCATAATATCTACAATAATTTTCAATCTCATCTTGAATAAGTTGGACGGTTTGGATGAGTTGACCAGATTTTTTTTTATTAATTATATACTATTGCGACAAAAATATAAAGGTAATTAAATTTTAGTTAAATCATAAATAATTTTCTAACATACATAATATCAAATTTTAATTAAAAATATAAGGAAGGTTTTAATCAAACATAAAAAAAAGTTATTCTTGATAATTTCATGGTATATAATTATGTCAATACAATTAAATTTTAGCAAATCTTGATACTAAAGCCGAAGATAATTTTTTTTAACAATACTAGATAGATAAAAGAATCAAATATTTTTTCTTTGTAATTTTGGAAAAAAAAAGCCTTTTCCAATGTAATTTTGATATGTTTCAAATTTCAAAAAAATAACTTTCTCCAAACAAATATTCTAAAACTAACCCTTTCAAAACAAATATTCTAAAACTAATTCAAATCACCATATAGAGCTCCGACAAAAAGAACACTTTATCAATAAATTGTAAGCTACATAAAGAACAATTCTTAACTTTTTGTCGATATTTAAAAAACATTAACCAACGGGCTCAAAGTCCAGTTGATTGAGTGTTCGACATCCAAAAAAATCATATAACGTGAGAGAGGTTGTGGTTTTATGTTACATTAACACATCAGGGAATGGAAGACAAAAAAAACTCTATGTTTATTCTCAAAAATTAAAAATTGATATTTCAAAATTTCAAAACTTTATTTAGCAATTCCTATAACATCCTTCTGCTTTTCACATGACTTTAATTAAAGTGACATTTTATAATGTATTTTAACTTCAAGAGTATTTATATTTTATATTATATTTGTTCGTATATATTAATTAATACATTAACATCTAAATAAATAGGCTAAATAACATCTAAAAAATCAAAGAAAATATGAGTCATAACACAAAAAATAATACAGTATTAATCTCATATAATAAATAAAAGAATATCACATAAAGATGTTTCACACAAAAAATATAATAGAAGACATGGAAACCAACCAATCATAAACATGCATAGTGATCAATGTATTATAAAAAGAAAGTATGTTTGTGATAGTAAGTCAATGTACCATTAAAGTGAGATTACGTGGCTTCATGTAATAGTTTATTCTTTATTGTTTGAAAATTTAATAAGAGGAAAAATAATAAAAAAGTTGATTGAATTCGTGGGTATAAACCGTATAGTTTAGGATGCATACTATGATATCATGTACCATAATCCATGATTAGCGTAATAAATAATTGAATTTTGAGTATCTGGTTTAAAAGATTGGTTTTAACATGAGCAACACTAAACTCCTTTTGAAAATTATTATTCTAAATTGACAAATACCAAATTTGTCGTATTTGCAGTCAACAAAATATACGGGTTACGTGACATAACATAGAGCTTCAAATGAAATACAACGTGACATCCACACATCCACACATCATGCTCGATACATTCTTTAACTAAACCAACATTAAGTATAACTATTACTATTACTATCGCCCTACAAAATGAACACTCATACATGTTCGTCCCTGCACGATAATAATATTATATATGGGGAGTTCTATCATACACCATTTTACAAAGGTATTTTGGGTATTTTAGCAATTAATTATATTTGTAAAAGGGTGTATCATAAAATTTATTTTTTATGGAGATTTTTGTTTAAATGAACAACAAAAAATTCCTATTTAGTTAAACATTAATTGATAAATATATTCCTTAAATATTCATAAATGGATAATTACTCCAAATACCTTTGAAAATAGGTGTATGATAAGGAAATGGGTGTATGATAGAAGCCCCCATTATATATAACCTTAGGGCAAACAGAATTGCAAAAAATATTCTCATATTTAAATTTATAGAAATAATGTTTTCAAAATTGCAGAGTTCGAGAATTTTAAGTTTATTTATTTTTTTAAACTTTGAAAATTGAGAACATTTTTTTCTCATATCAAGTTAAGCAGAAAAGATGAAAATCTCGTTCAAAATTTGAAATAAAAAAAGGCTACTCACTAGAAAAAGTCTGAAAACAAAATATGAAATGTTAGTTCTGCTCCCTTTATTGTAGTGGTATTTTGAAAAAAAAAACATTTACTGTGCCCCATATTTCCCCACCACACCTTCTGTATTACCCATTAACTATTAATTACCTAATTAATTAACAAAATAATATGGTATTAACAATTAATTAATACACAATTAAAGTACATATCAATTGATAATTTTTAATTAATATCAAATAACCGTTAATGGAATGTCTTTTTGTTAATGATCATGTTAATTAATCATTAATTAATTGTTAATTTGTGATATAGAGAATATGGTGGGGAAATGAGGGGCATGGTAAAATTTTAGTTTCATGATATTTTAGTTTTATTTTTAGAAAAATAGATAAAATTATTTATCCTCCATCTATTCATATCAATTTGAACCCACAACTATAATATAAATATCTACAATGAACTCTTAAGATGATGTTAAGAAAATATAATATGCACACATCAATACATAAAAAATATAAAAATCCATGAAGAATTTTAAATGACAATTAACGAATGGTGGAATCATTTCTGTAATACTTTTGAGTTTTCTAAATAAGAATACCAAGAATTATATTTGTAGGGAAGTATATACCAAAATACTAGCTGTCATATATAACCATAATATAAATACATAGATTAATTACCTAACCAAACATCCTCAAAAAATGAAGATCTTTCTTTCCTTGAGAAGCCATCCTCCATCCTTCCTCTTCTTCCTTGCCCTCGCATTTGTCCTAATATTCCTCGCTTACACGAACGACTTTAGCCTCCAATCGTTTCTCCCTACATGTCGCCCTCGTGTCTCCGATAGCTCCATCAAGCGAAGCTCTGAAAAAACTGATTTCCGTCTCCTAATAGGTGTATTTTCGGTTGCGGATAGCTACCAGCGACGCCAACTAATCCGCGATGCATACTGGCATCAATCTGGTGACTATTCTAATGTCGAGGTGAACATCCGATTTGTTATTTGTAACGTCTCGAAAGAAGAAGAATTAATTCTTGTGGGGCTCGAGATCATGCGATATGATGATATTATTATCCTCGATTGTATCGAAAACATGGACTCGGGGAAGACTTACGAGTACTTCTCCAGTCTTCCTGCGATGTTGGGTGATCATCCTTATGATTATGTGATGAAATGTGATGATGACACATATCTTCGATTAGGTATTATTATTATTATTATTATTATTATTATTCCCCCTCAAAAAAAAATATTTTTATTATTATAGTTTTGTTTTGTTTAAAGACAATCCTGCATTCCTTTGGTTGCATTATAAATTAATATATAGGATTCAGTATCAAGTTTGCAATGAATATGATTTATTTTGAACCCTTCTTCGCATCTGAGCTGTCTGGGGAAGGCACGAAGAAAATAATAAATATATCAAAAATTAAAAGTAAATATGTGAGTTAATAAATTGGTCTTAAAACGTCGTGGATCCAACAAAGAGAGCACATATATTAATAATATATACCACAAGTCCTCCTACAATTTATAATCAATTGAGTAAAATAAAAATGTATAAAGAAACATATAAAAATGTTCATGAGAAATTAAAGAAGAATCTCATTTTTCTACAATTTTTTTGATACTAATGCAAGATTTAAACTTGGTCTTTGAAGGAAACTTAGTCGAGTCTTTAAGGAGCAAACCAAGAGAGGACGTGTATTACGGGCTCGCTGTACCCTGCGAAACAACCGAAGACAGTGTCGATTTTACGAACAATACTTACATGTCAGGCATGGGCTATTTGATATCGTGGGACCTGGTGGAGTGGATTGCACATCACGACACGATCAAAAATCAAACCGATGGGGCCGAGGATTTGCTACTCGCGACATGGCTAAACGAGGGCAATAAAGGGAAAAATAGGTTCAATAATCGGCCCATGATGTATGATTACAAAGGAGAGCTTTACGAGTTTTGTTTCAGGCACGATTTTATACCGGAGACAATTGCGGTGCATCAATTGAAGGATGATTTGAAATGGGCAAGAACTTTGAAGTACTTCAATGTTACAAAGGAGTTGAAATCTTCTAACTGGTATCACATATCTTGATTTTGAATGTATTTGTAAGTTGGTAACGTTAAGTTATGTTTGTGTTTGTATATGTTTGTGATTTGAATGATGTAATCACCTAATATAACTATGACTGTAATAGTTTATAAATATTACATTGATATTTAGGCCAATTATTTGTCAGTCCAAGCACCTCAGTGTAGTTGTATTTTTTTTTATTTGAGATTTGCATAGTACAAAAATTCATGACGAAGGATTAATCTTCTTGCAAATGCAATGATTAAAATATTAAAGAATTTAATTGTACGAGTAAATTAACGCTAATATATATTTGGATTAATCTTCTTGCAAATGCAATGATAAAAATATTAAATCTGATTTCTCAAAGACAAATAGAAATGATGTTTGACATTTCCGTGAATGATTTTTTTTTTGTCTATGTAAAAAAAAAATTATCAATAAACCTTGAATTGAAATTATCGAAAAAAAATAATAATACAATATTTAGAGCTCAGATTTATCAATTCCATCTTAATAATCAGATGAAGTGATAGACCCCAATCTATCGATATGTTTTTCATCACTGCTCTAAATATGCATTAATGGGGTGAGAGAGGCTCGAACTCTCGACCTCAGGATTACTCAATAGCTATGAGACCTACGCGCTAGCCAACTGCGCCACCACCCCTTTGTTGTTCTTTCAATTTCCAATATCTACAAAACCACGAATATTTTAAGAATTCCCCAACGCCTATACGTTTTTCCCTCTCTCTGTGCTAGGCTCTCTCCAGTGCTCTAATGGCGATATCGCAATTGGATGATGGAATCGTCCGCAGCATGTCAGTGGCCGCTGTTTTTAATGATTGTGTGAGTTTTTTTAATTCTATTTTGAACTGGTTTCCTTTACGTCAGAGAATTAGGTTTTTGAAATCATGTTTCGTGAGGATAAGATAAAGTTTGGACGCAAATTGGCGTCGATTAATGTTGATTAAAGATAATTAGGGATGGAACAGATGCGAATTAGAGAGAACTACGGATATACAATAGAATTTCTGAATTAGGGTTTTAGGACCTTCAATAAATTCTTCCGTAACTCGTAACTGAACTCTTGATTTATTCATGCATTGAATCTGATAATGAATTGAAAACAAGAAAGATCAGAATCAAATTTAATTTGAGCTAATATGGGTGAAAAGAGGGAATTAAAATGAACTGGTAGCAACATTTGAATTTGAAGTTTAATTTTTCAATCAGACCCTTGCTTCTTACAATATTAAATCAGGGAGGAAAAATAAGCTGTCTGGATTTTCATCGAACAGAAGATTTACTCATAACTGCTGGTGAAGACGATTCAGTTCGCCTTTACAATACCACAAATGCCACGTTAGTTTTGTTCTTCTTATTTCTATATTTCATTTGAATTCGCAGTTCATGAAGGAGATCATGTTAATGTATCACAGATACCCCTCCAAAATGTAAAATATCATGGACACCCCTAATTTATTGTAATTTTTAGGGTTTCGAAGACGACTTATCACAAGAAACACGGAGCAGAGAGGGTTTGTTTCACGCACCATCCAACCTCGATTTTGTGTTCTTCGAGACACAATTTGGACGAGTCTTTAAGATACATTTCTTTGTATGATAATCGATGCCTTCGTTACTTCAAGGGCCATAAAGAAAGGTAATTATTTAGGGTTTACTTCAAGAGTCTTACAATATTGGCGAATTTTCTCAAAATATCACATATATCCCTCTTAATGTTGACTTAATTTATTTATTTTTTCTAGGATAAATTCTTTGTGTATGTCGCCTATAAACGACAGCTTCATGTCAGGTTCACTTGATCATACTGTCAGGATTTGGGACCTTCGAGTCAATGCTTGTCAGGTTTGTTTGCTTTTGTACAATTTCTCATACGTAACCCTACAAAATCTCAAAATATCACGTGCACCTTACAAATTACCATTGCTTCATTGTCTTTGTACTCATAAATGACTAGTGTAGAAGGATAACTTGGCATTTTTCTTTTGCAAAATTAGGATACGAAGGGTATTTATGATATTTTCGGGTTTTGTAGGGGTACACATGAAATTTGGCCTTTTTTAAATTCTGAACTTATAAAAATATTTTTAGGGTATATTACGATTAAGAGGGAGACCGGCAGTAGCATACGACCAACAAGGGCTTGTTTTCGCAGTTGCAATGGAAGGAGGTGCCATTAAGCTTTTTGATTCTCGCTCTTATGATAAGGTTTTTCTTTACAGGGGTATTTATGATATTTTACATTTTGGAGGGGTTTACAAGGACTAATTTTTTTTGTTCTGATTTTAGGGTCCGTTTGACACGTTTTTTGTGGGTGGAGATACCGCGGAAGTGTGCGATATTAAATTCAGCAACGATGGAAAATCGATGCTTCTCACCACTACAAACAATCATATTTACGTGCTCGATGCTTATGGGGGCGAAAAGGTCATTCATGATTTCCATCTCTTCCAAAACTATAAATAAAATTGTGTCATGTACAATTATGATAAATAGTAATGTTTTTTTTAATGTAGCGTTGTGGTTTTAGTCTCGAACCGTCTCCAAATTTAATGACCGAAGCTTCTTTTACTCCTGACGGGCAATATATTATCTCAGGTCTCACATATTAAATAACACCAATTAATTATGAAATTTAAAAAAATTTAAATTGTTTGGATCAAATTCGAATTAACATGTTTAAATTTGTTTTTATGTGAAGGATCTGGAGACGGAACATTGCATGCTTGGAATATCAACATGAGAAACGAGGTTGGTTTCTTCTTATGTTAACAAAACATTATTACTCAAATCATATTCTTTTATATGACGAGTTTTTTTAATGATCGTTTTGCTTAGGTGGCATGCTGGAACAGTTATATCGGGCCGGTGACGTGTCTAAAGTGGGCCCCGCGAAGAGCCATGTTTGCTACTGCTTCGGATGTTCTCACTTTTTGGATCCCGAACTTACCATGATAAAATTAGTTGTTTACAATAGTTTTTTTTTCATTTATTCTTGGTGATAATAAATAATTGATTTGGCAATACTTTTTCGATTTCGTACATGTTAGAACTAATGATATCATTTACAGAGGCGAAAAAATTAAAAGGAATTAGTGGTGTGTATTGTGTTTACTTGATGCCTTGTTTACAAAGAGGGCAAGAAGAGATAATCCTGAGCCATTTATCGACGCAACTTAGATGAAACATATGCGAACACGGTAATTTCCTCATTTCGTCACTCTCCTTGTACTTCGTTAGGCATATACAACATTCCTGCCGTTAAAAAAAATCAGAAACCCTAAAATTAGTTGAAACGTGAAAAAATTGTACCGTGTTTTCGTCTCCATGTTCGGTACTCGAATCGTCTCCTTTAAACCGCCAACGTGGCAAATCAGAGATCTGTTCGTCAGAAGCGGCTCGATCCACAGAGGCCGAGTTCATGTTGTAACCGAGCACGTAGCTAATTAATGGAACGAAACAACATAGTAGAAGGAAAAGAAAGAATGGGAGCGAGTAAAGGATCGCATTCCATGCGAGTAGACCAACGCAAAGGGCTTGTAGTTTGGGCGATTGGCTCAACGCCCCGAAACGCGAGTCGAAGATCCAAACATTGCCCATGACGAACCACGTTGCGAAGAATAATTCTAGGAATGTTCTTGATTTGTTCAGTAGATACGAACTATTCCTGCACGAAACGTAGTTCATGCAAATAAATGTTCTTTGGTTTGAATAAATAATTCAAATCGCATGTTAGAAACTTGTTGTGGGTATAATATATACCTTGGTTCGTCGATTCTGCCGGTTTGCTGCTCTAGGTCTCGTGTATTGTAACCATTTGCATGTTCGTAACGCCAATAAATGAGTGGGAGGCTAAGTAAATTTCCAATATTATATGCCGAAACCCATATTCTAAGAGGCCAAGAGGGTCTTTCGTGCTTAGAAATGGCCATTACGAACGTAATAATGCTTACTTGAGTCAGTAAAATTGCCAGTTCGAGTGCAAGCCAACCGGGGGAGTTGAACGGGCTAGAACCCAATTCGGACCCAAATCTTGAGCCGGGTCCTGAACCATTTTGGTAACGGTAGACTTGTCGCAAGAACATGAACCATCGGGACCTCGAAGCCCGAGATAATATCCGTGTGAGGAACAACGATACGGGAGCGCTTCCTTCCGCAATTACGGGCATTTAGTATGATTTAATGTAATTCAGAAAAAAATGATTTAATTGAAAGTTTGTATGTTTTTGCTTGAATAAATTGGAGAATGGTGGCCCTCATTAGAGATGGTAGAGATGGTCATTGATTTGGTGGTAGAGATTATATGAGCTTGAGAGAGAGAGAGATGGTGACCAACTAGCTAACCAAGAGGCTTTGCTTAGATCACAAGTGTAGAGTAGGCAAGCCAGAAGAGACGAATGTTTAGACCGTTGGCCTAAGTTCAACCAATTCTATTTTGCAAATTCTCTGTTAGAACTTAGAACCTTGCTTTTTTGTTTTGGAAAAAGATACTAAACCCCTTCTTCTTCCCCATTTATTTCTATGGTGGTAAGGTAAATGTGCTGACATAATAAGTGAAAAATTACATCATGCCTATTGCGTGTTCGCTAAGTATTTTATCATTGTAAAATGCAAATTTCTATTGTCCCCTTTTCCCATTTATTGGCATGTTCGTTATTTCACTCCAATTTCTACTGTCCATTTTGATAGATAAAATTATGAAAATCACAAAAAATTTATTCTACAATGTATCTAAATGATATTAATCATTTTTTTTTTATAATAAATGGAGAAGACTCATATGTCCTCCATCCATTGATGTCAACGAAAATCGAACCCACAACCTCTCACAACACATGAATTTTTGTGCCTCACACTCAATCAACTAGGCTATGCACTCATTGACAAATAATATTAATCATATCTATACGAATGGAATTTGATTTTTAATTTTTGATTTATAAAAATTAGTTCTGTAGACCGTGTTGGTCGTACAAGAGTATTGACCATTGAGATAATAATAATAATAATAATAATAATGTGTGATTTTTTTTAATATTTTCATAGTTTATACTTTGCGCGGAACCCTGAAAAAATGACAAGTTTATCTGAATATTTCTCAAGGTACTTTACAACAATTTATAAAGCATGATTCTGAATTCAATTAAAAACCCCAATAAATTAAGTATGATACCATTCTTAAAAAAAAATTATCGGATAATTTTTATAATTCATCGAGTGTTTTCATTGGATCCTTTTAAAACTTGCATTACAATATAATTAGGGGTAGATTTTGTTTTAAGTGAATCACATTTCTATTGGTGTTCAGGAAAGGGTAGTTGAGCCACAAAATAGATAATGTAGACATGTTTACTTTTTTTGTTTTTTTCAGACAAAATTTATATTCCTTGAAAACCACAATTTTGTAAACACTGTTTATATGAGCCTTTGTTATGTTATGAAATAAAACAACTTATTTAAGTAGTTTTCACCAACAATAGGTAACTAAGCCATTGTTGTCGATTTTTTTTTTTTTTTTTTGAAGGAACACCAATGGTGTTCTTGATTTTATATAAAAAAAGGGATCACTTTACAGAGTTAGTTGTAAAGAGAAGAAGGAAATAAAGAAAATGATAAAAAACTAAAAAGCCATATATAAGAATTTATAAAGAAGTTTAATTTTTCAATATATAAGAGGATATGGCATTTCGCCATTCGCCAATCCCAACTGAAAACAGTATACGAACCTTTCGATTGTGACAATATTCCTGTTATTTTTTTTTTTAAAATAATATAGATTTCTAAAAAAGAAAATATAATTTCATACACAATTAAGTTTATAATTATACAAAATAGTATAGACTTGTATATAAAAAAAATACATGCATTCAAAAAAAATGTACATAACTTCACAAAACAATATATAAGGATGCAAAAACAACGGATAAATATTCAAAATATACACATAATTTATGATAAATGAGTTATTATCCTATAAACATAACTACTTTTTGGAGTGGTAAAATAAAAAAATTTAGATGTGGAGTGGAGTCGAGTCAATATTTTATTTTTGCCCGTTTCTTTCTCCGCGGTACTTATTTATTGTTTTCCCTTTTAATATTATTGGGTGGCTTGTAAAGAAATTGAAGGCATAGAAGATCTTGTGCTTAACAAACGTTTTGAGGTCGTATTAGTATAGCTTTGTTTTTACTTTGTTTAGCTTCCAAGGCTTCATTTATGAGATGGTGCATCATGTCACATACATCTCTCTCAGCTATCTTATATAGCTAGAGTAAAACTAAGAAAAATAAATATATATCTTTTGATACTTTAATTTCACTCGGTTATTATTAATATAAAATAGGCCTAATCAATTAATTAATATTTTTTGAACAAAAAGTCCAAACAATATATATATATATTTTTTTTTTGAAATGAAACATAATTCATGAAACATATATATTATTGGTTTCATTTTTTATTTGTGATACTTATGGGGTTTGGATCATTGATTTTTAATATCTTGTGTTAAGCAATCTATCACTCAATCAAACAACAATTCTTGAAATACACCAAATCAATTATAAATCAGCAATCATCAAATACATGTATTTTTGACATGTATGTGTTTGATATAAAATACATAAAATCAAAACATATAAAGTATTTGTTATCGAATCCATAGATCATATACATACAAATTTCAAAACAAAGGCACGTGACATCCTCAATGGCTCTGCCATATTATTCAAATCTAAAGAAGAAAATATTTTATCTTACATTAGGACAAAATTTCTTGTATTTAGAAAATTGTATTTGGTGACCAAATAAATTGGTCATATTTTATCTTACATTAGGACAAAACTTCTTGTACTAAGGAAATTAAATCGATATATTATGTTATATCATTTACAAATTTGAAAAATTAAATCGAACCAGTTGCAATGTTGCTTAGGGCTCATGAAAACCTTTTCTCGACGTTTATTATTAAGGGCTTATTTGGATGCACTAGTATTTTGTAGTATAGGATGGTTAATTTATAGGGATTGAAATTGTAAAAAGTGAAATTCTATAGGGTATAAAAAATTTAGGGACTTGTGTTGTTATGTTTGGATGTAATTAATTAAGATTTTAGGAAAGTATTGTTTTAAAAAACTTGCTTGTATTTTTTATATATTAAAATTATAACATTAAATAATTTATTTTATTCTAAAATAATGTAATGTAATATAAATTATATCAAATTATAATATAATACAATGTAAAATAATTAAATATAATATAATGCAATTTAAGATAATACAATATAATATAATATAGAAAAACTAAATTAAATATAAAAAATGGAAACAATAAAAGTACTTGTAAGTTATATATTTTTTAATTATTTTCAAATATAATTTCATCTTGATCATGCTAAATAAAAAATATTTAAAATATTTATTTTAGAAGCAATGAATTGAATAGTATATAAATGAGTGCAAACAAGAAAAAAGAAATAAATTATTACATTAAGGAAGAGAGAGAAGACATTCCTAGAGAAAAACCGACCAAAAAGGTCAGTTTTTTTTCTCCTTCAATTTGTATACAAATTTCCTGATAATTACTTACCTTGAAATTCCCACACTACTTCCTTAAATGCATCCAAATTTGTATTAGTAAATATTTAGTAATATTTTCCTTATCTATAAAATTCCTCCTAATTCCTACTCATCCAAACAAGCCCACTAATTGAACTATTAACTAATTTAGGATTTGCTATTTGTCTTCTCTTCGTATTCGTCACAATCAGACAAGGCCCAGTGAAGCACAGGCCCCAACAAATTAGATTTCAATTTTTAATAGGCCAAACTTTATAGCTCCACAATTTCACGTATACCCCTACAAAACGTGAAATATCATGAACACCCCTACAAAATTATTTAAAATTCCATAAATGTTCTTTTTGTTAGATATCGGTTAATTATTCATTAATTTTTGCTTTTTTGATTTTACCCGTTACGTAAATAAAGAATAAAATTTATGTCAGAAAAATCTGAAAAACACAAATTGACGATAATCTTAAAGGATAGTTAACCGAAATCTAAAAAAAAGGATATTCATGCAATTTTAATAATTTTGTAAGGGTATTCATAATATTTCATATTTTGCAAGGGTATACGTGAAATTGTGATGTTTTGTAGGGGTACATATGAAATTTCGTCTTTTTAATAATATGTGTTGGGAATTGGAATTTAGGATTTAAATTTGGAGATTGATAACAAAACAAAATAAAAAAATATATTAGGTGCAAAGAAAACAAAGATAAAATTTTAGAACCAAGATCAAGAGTAGAGTTGTTTTAGGCACACCTACACTTTATTTATTTAGTTTTAGAACCAAAATTTTATTTTTCTGAAAAAATAGTACTACAAAAGAACCAACTAATTTTTCAATTTTGTATAAGTTTCATATCTGAGAATTTTTATAATTAAGTAAACATAATATTAATATTTTGTTAGTCTCGTTAATTTTTTGTCAAATGCCTCAAAAAACACCGAGCCGAACCTGCTCACAATCAAGTTGTGTCGCGTGAAATTTTTTTACAATATATTGTGTGCATTTTTTTTTATGATAACATACATTTAAACATGTATATTTTAGAAGACAAAACAAACAAATATATTGTACTGTACTTTAAAAATATATATTATATTTAAAAATAATTATACATAAATGAAAACTGAGAAAAAAAATCATGAATCCGCCAACAAGGAGCAAAATTATGTTAGGCGGAGAAAAGTAATTTAGTAACGGAAATGATTTATTCTAGGAATAAAGATAGTAGTTTTTTTTTAAGATTAGCAGAGAAATTAATAATCATTACATAAATTTTACCGTAAAATCCGATTATTTTGAAAAAGGTTTTTTAATTATTTCTTTTTACTAAATAATACTATTATGAAAATAACAATTATTAAAAATTCTATTTGAAATGACAAAAGTTATTTATGGTTTTTAAATATATTCTACAAATATGTTTGATGACAATATTATATTTAAGAAAAAGTTATAAATTAAAAAAAAAAAGTGGTTATCACATAAAACTAAGGATCCTCAGTGTTGGCTGAGACTGGGAGTAGGGATGTCAACGATTCAGATAGTGGTCATACCAGATCCATATTCATATTTTTTCGGATACGGATATAGATACGGAACTATCCGGATTCGGATACGGTTCGGATATTAAACGAATACGGATATGGTTCGGATATTGTCGTATACGAATACGGATCATATTCGGATATTAAAACGGATACTATGATATAATACTATAATTTTTTTTTTTAACTCAAGTCTTTATTATTTTATAATTTTAAAATAAATCATATAAAAAAATTATATGAAATTATAAATTAATATAAAAATGAGAGGAAGATGGGAAAACTTATAGTCTGTAGGTGCGCTATTGAAAAATAAAATAGAATTATTTTTTTATTATGTATTACTATGAAATAAAACAAAATATTATATATTGAGTGACATTAAGTTATTGACTAGTAAACATTATTATGAATTAAAATACAATATTATCTATTGGATATCTTTAATAGTTCTAATCCTCAACAGATGAGGAGAAGGCGACACGTGTAAATTTTTTTTTTTTTTTTAATCCTCAACAGATGAGGAGAAGGCGACACGTGTAAATTTTTTTTTTTTTTAATCCTCAACAGATGAGGAGAAGGCGACACGTGTAAATTTTTTTTTTTTCTATTGCAACCCAAATTATACCAATGGATGGAAAAAAAATATATAATTGACTCAATTAAATGTTAATTGACATGATAACTGGTACAAGTTAGCTATTAATTTAATACGTAATTAACATTATTTCGAATTTATAAATTTGAATCAATATTAATGAATATTTAATGATATGTTCTAATTATCACGTTAATTAAATGCAATAGTACAAATATGGAGAATACGGCGGATAAATATTGGAGCAAAGTAAAAAAAAAAAAATTAATATATGTTCACGTGAAAAAAGATATAAAATTTTATGAAACTCCAAAATGTACCTGCCGTATTTTCCATATTTGTACTATTGCATTTAATTAACGTGATAATTAGAACATATCATTAAATATTCATTAATATTGGTTCCAATTTATGAATTCGAACTAATGATAATTACGTATTAAATTAATAGCTAACATGTGTTAGTTATCATGTTAATTAAATAAATTAACTTAGAACATAGAGCATGTTATGGTACATTTTGGAGCAAATTAAATTTTTTTTTTTTAATATAAAATTTTATGAAACTCCAAAATATACCTGCCGTATTCTCCATATTTGTACTATTACATTTAATTAACGTGATAATTAGAACATATCATTAAATATTTATTAATATTGATTCCAATTTATGAATTCGAACTAATATTAATTACGTATTAAATTAATAGCTAACATGCGTTAGTTATCATGTTAATTAAATATATTAACTTAGAACATAGTGTTGGGAATTCACCCGACCACGGGCCCGCGCAGCGGATATGAAGGCCCGGTCCGGTTCCCTAAATCCAAGATCACGCCATGATTTCGAGGGTACGATGCAATAGAAGGATAAACGATTACCAGCGTGAAATTGATCACGCACGAAGGGTTGATTGCTCTTCCTTCTTTCTCCGGTCACGTTGGTGACTAGCACGTGCATCCCATACCACACGTCTCCCACCGTCTTGACGATGATCCGGTTGTCTCCGTGCGTTCCACGTCCAAGCACTTCCACCGTCTTTGACCGTTCTTTCTCTCCCTCGAGTTGATCACAATCGAAGAGCCACAAGTGTCGCTCCTCTACTTGTATCCACCGTGAGTCGGAGTTCGTCGGTCGCGGATGCACCTGCCTAGACGATTCACCGGCGAACTTGCTTGATCGATTGATTCTCTTCTCCGGAAAAACTGTTTTTCTCGGTTCTCTCTCTTTACAACATTTCACTCAATAGAAAGATGTCTCTCAATATTTCTGGAATATTCTGAATATTCTGAATGAATTCACATCTGGATTGACCAGAGAGAGAGAGAGAGAGAAACATCATATTTATATCACATAGGATTATGATTGGCCAAAACACATGTATATCCAATATACACTCTTTCACACAGAAAGTTGCATGAATCTGTCAGTATTCTGTCCATACGAAATTGGTAAATTCCTCTGACAGAAAATCAACCAACACGAAAGTTGTAGATAATCTTATTATCGTCACGACCCAATTTTATCTGGCCCAATTGGAGTTCGTATGCAAAAGTTATGACTGTTTTACTATCTGTATGTCATATTGTTGCACCCTTTCGGTATTTCATAGAAACGACACTGATACTTCGTTCATATGAAATATATTTCTATATAAAGGTTGTAGATAATATTATTATCTATCTAACCCAATTTGAACCATTCAAATTGGATTTTTCTACTGAAAGATATGACCACGAATGTACGCATACATTCGTTTATCCTTGTGTACACTTTTACGGTTGATCCTGAAACTGTATTTCCTTCACATAGAGCATGTTATGGTACATTTTGGAGCAAAGTAATTTTTTTTTTAATATCAGCTCAGAATATATATATATATATATATATATATATATATATATATATATATATATATATATATATATATATATATATATATATATATATATATATATATATATATAATTTTATGAAAGTCCAAAATGTACCTGCCGTATTCTCCCTATTTATACTATTGCATTTAATTAACGTGATAATTAGACCATATCATTAAATATTCATTAATATTGTTTCAAATTTATAAATTCGAACTAATGTTAATTACGTATTAAATTAATATCTAACATGTGTTAGTTATCATGTTAATTAAATATATTAACTTAGAACATAGAGTTGTTATGGTACATTTTGGAGCAAAATAATTTTTTTTTTCATACAAAATTTTATGAAACTCCAAAATGTATCTGCCGTATTCTCCATATTTGTACTATTGCATTTAATTAACGTGATAATTAGAACATATCATCAAATATTCGTTAATATTGATTCAAATTTATGAATTCGAACTAATGTTGATTACGTATTAAACTAATAGCGCTAACATGTGTTAGTTATCATGTTAATTAAATATATTAACTTAGAACACATAGCATGTTATGGTATATTTTGGAGCAAAGTAAAAAAAAAATTTAATAACTGTTATTCAATTCATTCTTCTAAGTTGATATTTTTATCGTCAATAAATTAACTTTATTTAATTTATTTAAACAACTAAAATTCAGTTGAAGGAAATTATGAAAGTTAACAAGTTTAAATGAGCGAGTTAACTTAATTTTACTATGTTTTTATAATTTTTTTTTGTCATATATGATATTTGAATACCATCAATTACAAATCACAAGATATGAACAATTCAATACATGTGAAATAACACAACAATGCTACGTATCCCGAAACAAAATACAAAATACCGAATCAATCTCGAAATTATATTTATGGTAAAAATATAATGGACATCATGTGGGACCCATGTACAATTCATATGCAAATAATTTATTCGGAAATGGATTCGTAATTTACATAACACCAATACGAACTACGTATACAAATACGAAATACCAATACGAGTACGAAATACGAAAATGAAAAACATTACGAATACGAACACGAACATAAGCACGAATACGAATACTAATACATGAATTAAGAATTACGAATAACTAAATAACGAATACGAAATACGAATACTAATACGAATACGCGAATAAGAATAATACATGAATACAAATACATGAATACGAATATACGGACACGAATGTGAGTACGAATACCAAATACGAATATGAAATACAACTAAAAATACGAACAATTCGATATTTTTCGGAAATGATGACATTTTAATTACAAAAAAACATAAAAATCAGAAGAAAAAAAAGTGCGGAATATATGTTTTTTTACGACGAACCCGCGCAATTGCGCGGGTGCCACGCTAGTTTATTATAAATGAGGTCATTATTCTAACAAAATGGATATCCGTTTACAAATTTTATTCGGATCCGAATAGTATCCGGATCCATATCCGAATTTCTCAAAAAATTAATTCCTAGATTCGAATCCATATCCGTAAAAAGAAATACGATTCTGACCCAAAATCATTCGGATCCGGATATTTTTTTTGGGGTTATATATGCAGCCTCCAAAACTCACTCCATCACCTTTGACAAGGTGGAAAGGGAGAGTTAAATGAGTTGATTAGTATCATTAATTGATTAAATTGAATTTACATGTCAATTAACATGTTAAAATTATTAACGTGTCAATTAAACATGTCAATTAACAATTAATTATGTTAATTGATCATATTAATCAATCAATTTAATTCTTTTTTACAACCTCATCAATGTTGCTGGAATGAGTTTGGAGACCAAGTATATTTTCTCATATTTTTTCAAGATACGATTCGGGTCAATTGGACAATATCCGTCTCTTTGACACTCCTAACTGGAAGGCATGTCGCATATAATAAATCGAATGCTCGTGCATCCCACGTGCATATTTTGTATAATAAAAATTAGAAAGTTGTTCTTCTTGAGATCCATGCATGATGCATGTCATCAGCTCTTAATCTTCTCCGTTTCTTCCTTGTACCCATAATCGGATGCCTCCATTCCTCTAGATATAAAAAATGATACACATATACATTCTATAATATGAATGATGAAATTTGGAAACAAAATTCTTTTATATAAAACTATGTGTTCTTAAAAATCTTGACAAAATAGTATCACAATGACAAACTGAAAATTTTGACAAAATAATATCATGACGATAACTTGACATGTCATGCAAAAATTTCAAAATTAATGTGTTTGTTTGATTATCCGAAAAACAAATAAATGTGCAAATTCTTTAAAGAGTGAAGAAACATTTTTACTTATTTTCATATTATTTTTGTTCAATATTTGTGGTTAATCGTCCGTCCGGTATAACATGATAAATTTAAGATTTTCTTTAATTTTCTTTTTGTTGTTAGTAATAGAGAGACATCGAGCTGTAAACGTGACATTTTTCACTAAATAAAAAAAAAATAACAATAAAATATTATATTTTAAAGTATATTTTTTTTAAATCATGATTTTGTGCCCATTATATATGAAAAATATTTTCTTTGAAAGCTCCTCTCGAAGAAATTATTTAAATATACACGTAAAGTTCTATGAATAATTTGAATTCTGAATTATTATTATCAATTGAAAAAATAAATCGAATGAAACACAAAATAAAATAAAATTGTAAATATTATTAAAATGTTACCGATATTTATAGTAATTTTGACTGATTTTAAGAATTGAATTGTAATAATGAAAATTAAATTAAATGAGTACAGATGATCACAATTTTTTTTTCAAACCTTTGTAATAACTGGAGTGGAATGGTAATTTGAACTGGCGTTGATTGGACCAACTACAGTTGTCCGACCCAGATCAACGACGGGAGATCTCCCGTACAAACAAAAAATCAAACAAATAAAAAAGTGACAAAAAGACAAAGAGGGCTGGGTGTGGAGATTAGGAATTGACAAACATCCTCACATATTGTCCCCAAATTCCAAATTATATCTTTCAAATTAATTAGCAGTACATATTAACAAATATTTGTAAATATAAATCATAATTATGCAATTAACACCTAGTGATATTCTATATCATATTTATCAATGATTTAAATTAGATATAGAGGTGCGTAGCACCAGGGGCGGATCTTAGTGAGGGCCGCGGGGGGCGGTCGCCCCCCCAAGATTTTCGCCGAACAATGTATATATATAGTTATTCGGTGTATTTTATCAGTATAACAGCGTAAAATTTACTGTTTGCCCTCCCAAAAAGATCCCCCCAATGAATCTTGCCCCCCCCAATGAATCTTGTCAAGATCCGCCACTGCGTAGCACTGGGACTTAAATTTACACGTGACTATCATTATTGCGTGCTATAGCGGCGATATAACGCCGCAATTTTGTAGTTTGCGGTATTGCGTTTTAGAAATATTCACCGTTATTTGAGCTATTGCATCTCTATTTAAATCATTGATATTTATATAATGTGAAAAATCATATTCTAACTTTTTAAGAGTCAATTCACATGTTACATGCATATTCACAAATTTATATTATTATTTTAAATAACATGTACAAATACTTCAAAAAAATGGATATTAAAGAAATATAATTTGACTACAATTTTTTTGTAAGAAAAATAATTATCATTTATCTTAAATTAATAAATTGTATAATTAAAATAAGTTTTATATTAACATATTATAAATGGGAATTGATCAATGGATAAATTATTGGACAAAAAATTAAACAAGACATTTTTAACTATTGATTAAACTATAATAAACAGTTGTGATTAACATAACCTCCCACTACCTCTTCATTCAATTATTTATAATTATTGATAGATATTTGTGTTCAATTTTTTGTCTAATTTTTTGTCCATAGATTCGGTCTGATTATGAATATTTAATAAACATACAGAAAAGGAGATGTTATGGTGGGAGGCGCGTAATCATTGCAACAAAAACGTGGAAAGGGTAGGAAAAACCAAAATAAAAGGCTGTGCCTTTGTGCATTTGTTGTGGCCTTCGAAAATCCGGGCTTTGGAGTGACAAAGAAATACATTTCTCAAGCTCCAGATTGCCCATCAATGGCGACCAATGGTGTGTTGAGTAGTGATCTGAAAACCGTCTTCAAGGGGATCTATGAACAGCTCAAGGTGGAGCTGCTACAAGACCCCGCTTTTGATTTCACCACCGAATCTCGCCAATGGATCGATAAGGTTTTTATTTTTTAATCTTGAGAAGAACTTTCAATTTCTGGGTTGGTTTTTTGGGATTGTGGGAATAACGATTTTTGAATAGTTTTTTCTGGGTTTGTATTGAATCCTAAGGCGATAAATCCAAGGAACTAAATTGCTTGATTTGTCCTGACTTTTTTTTGTGATCTCGAAGATTTTATGATCCATCTATTGACCTGTTTTCATTACTGGTGTTTTGATATCTCACAACTAGGCGAATTTGGTAACTTTAAGTGATTAAGTGTCTGAACTTTTTAAGTGTTAGTGTTCTCTCGGATTGGAACTATTCACTTTTGTAAAGGAAGTTTGTACTTTCTCCTCAACAGTGATTGAGGGAGAGAGAATCAAATTGTTCCAATTCGGCGAAATTCTAAAAAATTATTCTTCTGAAAAGTAAAATTAAACTTTGTTCTAAATCCCCCCATCTGTGCTTTCCATTGGTATTAAGATTATAATGTGCTAAATCAATTGAAGTGGTATATTGTGGAAGTTAGTTGTGTGATTGTTTTGGTTAAAACAGGAATTATGTTTCAATGTGACTTGTACCAGATTTAATTTTGAAGTGTCAATTTTTCAAAAGAGCGAAAAAGATTGATCTTTGACAGTTGGGTCAAAAACCAATTTGTAACAAATTAAAGACATTTCAATTGTTTTAGGGTTTTCATGGCTTGTTTGATTTGAGGGATTTTGAGGGATATCTATAGTGAAATACAGGATATTGTGCAAATCCAATGTTTGTTTTCTTGGTGTATTGCATTTCAAGCTCACTATCCATGGATTATGTTATACAACAAAAAAATCGGTATTTCAATCATGGATCTATGCTTCATCCATGTATTTCATCTCTCTTGTCAAATATATATTCATTAATATAATAAAATATAATATAATATAATATAAATCAATATAATATAGTATAATATAGTATAATATAATATAATATAAAAAATTATAATATAATATAATATAATGTAATATAATATAAAATAATATAAAACAATATAATATAGTATAATATATTATAATATAAATCAATATAATATAGTAGAATATAATATAATATAAAAAATTATAATATAATATAATGTAATATAATATAAAACAATATAATATAATATAATATAATATATTATAATATATTATAATATAATATAATGATACATAATATAACATCAGATAACATCATAAAAAATATATAATATAATATAAAACAATATAAATAATATAATATAATTTTAAATAATATAATATAAATAAATTAAAGTAATATAATATTACATTATATTATATTATATAATAAGAATTAAATGACATACATATAATATTATATTAAATTATATAATTTTATTTTATAATATAATATATTATATAATAAGAATTGATGTAATATAATATAATATAATATTATAATATAATACAATATTATATTATACAATAAAATAAAATAATATAAACATAATATAATATAATATTATAATATAATACAATATTATATTATACAATAAAATAATATAAACATAATATAATATAATATTCAAATATTCAAATCCTGGATTTTGTACCAAAGAATCAAACAAGGGATTTGATATACATGATTTCAAAATACAACAAATCAAACAACCCACATGGATTATCAAATACGTGGATAGTGATATACATGTATTTTCATATCCATGTATATCAATATCCCCCAAATCAAACAGTTGAATTCAGTAGTCATTTCGAAACTAACTACAACTATTCATAAAATCAAACTTTTTATTAAGATCTTCAGTTTCTAGATAAAAACATAATCAATCTACAATTATTTTCTGAAAATTTTGTTATAAACTTCCTCCTCTGTGATGCCATTTAATTTAATATAATTTTTGTTTTTCAACAGATGCTCGACTACAATGTACCAGGAGGTTAGTATCTACACTACTCACTTCATTTTCAAAATATTCAGATAAGTTCGGGTTTTTCTGAAAATTTCCATAATTTTTATTTTTTCCATTTCACTTAATTGTGTAAACAGGAAAGTTGAACAGAGGTCTTTCTGTGGTGGATAGTTATAAGCTCTTAAAAGGATCCGAACTAAACCAAGACGAGACTTTTCTTGCTTGTGCACTTGGCTGGTGCATTGAATGGGTATTTTATTTTAATTTTATATATTTATTTACTTTTTCAAATTAATTTTTATTAAAATTGTAAAATTAATTTTCAGCTTCAAGCATATTTTCTTGTTTTGGATGACATAATGGATGGCTCTCACACTCGAAGAGGCCAGCCTTGTTGGTACAAAGTCTCTAAGGTATATATACTATCCACTATTTCCATTATATTTACTTATTTATTATTTATTTATTTATCTTTTTTTTATTAATTTAGGTTGGTTTAATTGCTGCGAATGATGGAATAATTCTTCGAAACCACATTCCAAGAATCCTTAAACGCCATTTCAAAGAAAAGCCTTATTATGTTGATCTTCTCGACCTATTCAACGAGGTACTTTGATATTTCTAGATTTTGTAGGGGTACGTATGAAAATTTGCCTGTATTTAACTAATTTGGTTTTGTATATTTTTGTGTATAGGTTGAGTTTCAGACCGCCTCGGGTCAAATGTTGGATTTGATCACTACACATGAGGGAGAACAAGATCTTTCCAAATATACCCTTCCAGTGTATATATTTTAAAATAAATAAAAAAATATTCAAAAAGAATTGAGTTTTAACTTTTGATTTGTGTACTTGTATTGTAGGTATAACCGCATTGTCCAGTACAAAACGGCTTATTATTCATTTTATCTTCCTGTAAGTTAATACGATTAGTATAATACAATAATATATTTTTTTTATTTATATTTTTTTTATGTTTTCAATTTAAAAGGTTGCGTGTGCGCTTTTGATGGCTGGTGAGGATCTCGAGAAATTTGTCGAAGTGAAAAACATTCTTGTTGAAATGGGCACTTACTTCCAAGTTCAGGTACTAACTATAGTTTTATATATATACCCTCCCAAAGATCGCAAATATCAAATTTACCCTCATAAAACTAGAATTTTTTTCAAATTGCGAAGTCAAAAATGGGAGAACCGTTATTTTTTATTTGCAGGATGATTATTTGGACTGCTATGGTGATCCTGAATTCATCGGCAAGGTCTCTCTCTCTCTCTCTCTCTCTCTCTCTCTCTCTCTCTCTCTCTCTCTAAAAGAAGAATATTGATGAAATGGGCAGTGAAAATCATTCTTTTAGATTTGTAAATTTATCAACTAAATTATCTTTTTTTAATTGCGGTATATTGATAGATTGGTACCGACATAGAGGATTTCAAGTGTTCCTGGCTGGTGGTACAAGCTCTAGAACGTACCAACGAGACTCAGAAATCAATTTTATCCGTAAAAAAAAATCTCCCTTTATTTTTATTCCCCCAATTTATAATATCTAAAATTAATTCTATTATTTCATTTCGAAAATTATACTCGTATTACAGGAGAATTATGGAAAGGCTGATCCTGAGTGCGTTACCAAAGTGAAGGCTTTGTATATCGATCTCAATCTCGAGGTTTCACTTTTTTTTATATATATTTTAATTTTTATTCGTATTTATGAACTATATATATTTTTTAATTTCAGCAAGTATTCGAGGAGTATGAAAGCAAGAGTTCCGAAAAAATTATCGCATCGATCGAAGCACAAGAAAGCAAAGCGGTTCAAGAGGTACTGAAATCGTTCCTTCACAAGATTTACAAGCGCCAGAAATAAATCGATGGATTAATTTGCCATTATTGCTCCTATTAATTTGAATATTTTCATTGTTGCTATTTATGGACCTTTTGCTTGTTGTTTTGGGCTGTTATTTTATTGGTTGTGTATTGGGTCATGGATCTTGTCATGAAATGATGTTTCTTATTGGATTTCTTATTGGACTTTAAAAGTCCGGCTAGCACTCTTTAAAATTTCGTTGATTTAATTATAATCCTTAATATTTGATTTAATTAAACACACATACATGTTTAATTCATAATTAATTAAAATAAGTAAATTTCTTATTAATTATATTAAGTTAAATAAAAAATCTTTTTGAACTAATTAACTAAAAAATAAATAATTTTTCAATTGATTTATAAACTATGTACGTTCAATTATGTATGTTAATTTGTTAAACTATTTTTATCAATTTTTAAACATGTTTAATTAAATAAAGCATTAAGCATGAGATTTAAACGAACAATATTTTAATGGGTGGTAGTATCATCAGACTTTTCAAGGGTGGTTTGAGTTAGTTTTGGAATATTTATTTTTAAGAGGATTAATTTTGGAATATTTGTTTTGAGAGGGTTATTTTTTGAATTTTAAAACATATCAATGTACATTGGAAAATGCTTTATCTATGTTACAATATAAGAGATATTATACATTTATAGTTTATCAGCACATTCTCATATACAATTTTTTTTTTGAATAAGATAATTTTACTTGACACCTGTAATTATTACATGAAATCATGAACCTTATCCACACACTAACTTTATCTATGCATCAATTTATTTATTATATAAATACATAAATTAAAATAGATAAATTAAAAAATATATATTAATTTCATAAGAATAAACAATTGACTAATTAAAACAAACCAACTCACAAGCGCCATAATCTAAATATAATAAAAGAATAAACATACAAAATAAATTGATTTACCAGAAAATGAGATCATTCTACCAAAACAAACAAATGAATCCAAATAGAATCATAAAATATAATCAGAGAATAGATAATGGATAATAGCTAATAACAAAATAAACAATTGGCTAATGAAACCAAACCAACTCACAAGCATCATAATCTAATTAGGATCAGGAAATAAACAAACAAAAGAAATTGATTTAACAGAAATAAGGCCACTATTTCTTCCAATACTTTGTTGAAAGCTCTCTCTCCACGCCAAATCTTTCAAAAATACGAATCAATCAATGATAATCCGAAACAGCTCCATAAAAAATCGCCCCGTAAATATTTCGTTCATCAACAATCTGAATAATAAAAACTATGCCGAAAATTTGACTTGTCTATCGAACCCAATAAATACTGAAGAACTCGAGAGAGCGCATTTAAAAGATTTTAAAGAAACCAACGGAGAAAAATGAAGGAAACGGCGCCAACACAAAAGAGGTAAAACATTTAAACGCACATCGATCAAACGGCTAAAATTAAATCATACACGTCGCAATATCAGACGGTTTGAAATGAACGGATCAATTAGAAACGCACATCGATCACCATTCAGATAACTTTTGGGTTATGATTTTGATAATATCACACTTTCTTTAAAATGTTATTTGCATTTGCATTATCATATGATATTATCCTGAATCATACACGTTATAAAATAATGAATAATGTAACCACGTAAACATGTTTATTTTGAGATTAGTTATAAAGCATAAGAACCGTTAAACTATGTGCCAATGAAGCAGGTGCATAATTATGCTCCTTTTTTTCACACGACAATTAAAAACTCTTTATATTCATCATGACTTCATGAGACCATGTTTAAAATTATAAAAATGCGTATACTGAAATGCAGTGTGAAAATGGCAAATTTGTATCTAGTTTTTATTTTATTTTTTCAAGTGAAGTAGAAGCGAAGTTCTGCTGACTAATTTTTTGAGGTACCTGTGTTACAGAAATTCTGGTCTACGCATGCTAACCTTTTTTCCATCACCAACTTATACATACTATAAAAAATTTCAGTTTTTTCTACACTTTTTAGTTATTGTTTTTATAACATATATGATATATTACCGATATAATTGTCAATAACTTATAATTATATATGCAGGTTTGCTACGGAGAATTCAAAAAAAAAATTCACGCATGTAAAATATACTGATGAATTTAGTAAAATATATTTTTCAAATTAGCAAAATATACTGATGAATCCAATATGTTAACACGGTAAAAATTGAGAATAAAATAATATATTTTCAACAGTATATTTTGATAAATACAAGAATATATATTTCTAATTTGAACAATATAATTTGGTGCTTGGATTCTTTTTTGGATTTTTTTTAACATTTCTCATTATATATGTATACGTAGTTGAATGGGCAATTGTATGTGAATCAAGAGATTTTGTTGCAAATTTTATTGATACTAAATAATTAATGAATATTCAGTGTAAAGTATATTGTACAGCATTATAAAGCATTTTTAATTAAAAAAAAAACAATATATGACCACAACATATAACTAGTGCTTAAGTTGTACTTGCCCTCTTTTTAAGTAAGGGTTATGGAATACAAAGAAAAACAAAAGGATCCAAATCGTGTACCGACTACCTAATTACTCGATAATTCTTCCTAATTACTCAATAGTTCTTCCTAAAAACCGTAAACTGAATTCTCTCAATTTCACACTGAAACTGGCAACCTCCAGTATCAGATCATCATAATTTCACAACACACATTCTCTCCATTTCATGGAGTGGATGGAGATTAGAATCACCTAATACCTCCCCTAGGATCTATAAGTACCAAGCATATCTTCCTTCCTCCATGCAACAAACACACAAACCCTAATACTTACTCATAAGTCACAATCCTAAGACTAATTCTCATTCTTTTGACCATGGCTTTTGATCACAGTGGTTCTGTTCTCACACTCACTACAACAATCTTGTCCCTTTTCTCTCTCTGTCTTGCCATGAACACAAATGGAGGCTACCTCTTCCCGCAATTCTACGACCATTCATGTCCACAAGCTCAAGCTATTGTCCAGTCCATTGTCGCCAAGGCCTATTCTCACGAACCGCGCATGGCCGCCTCTTTGCTTCGTCTCCATTTCCATGATTGCTTTGTTAAGGTTAGTTTTGCATTAAAATAATGTTAAATTTAATTTCTGCCTTTAATTCCGTTTCTTAATTCGTTATGAAGGGTTGTGATGGTTCGGTGTTGCTCGATAGTAGCAGGACAATCGTGAGTGAGAAAGGTTCGAACCCGAATCTTAATTCGCTCAGAGGTTTTGAGGTCATAGACGAGATCAAGTACGTGCTCGAGAAGGAATGCCCACAAACAGTCTCCTGTGCCGATATCGTCGCCATTGCAGCCCGCGATTCTACCGTCTTGGTATGTATACTCAAACTATCTTTTTGAGATTGATTTTGCTTCTTTGTTAATAAGTAATATCCAAAAAAAATAAAGTATATATTTCAATGAGTTTCACTGTTAAGAAAAAATCTTACTAATTAACATTTGACTTACTATTAACCAACAATTGATTTAAATAACTAATTACTATTGTTTGTGCAAAATATGTAGACTGGTGGGCCCAGTTGGGTGGTGCCACTTGGCAGAAGGGATTCTTTGGGAGCAAGCATACAAGGTTCGAATAATGACCTTCCTGCCCCTAACAACACTCTTCCCACCATTATTACCAAGTTCAAGCTTCAAGGCCTTGACCTAGTTGATCTTGTTGCTCTCTCAGGTAAATATATTTGACAATTTGTCTTCCCATATGTACAAAAGCTTAAATAATAGATATTTTTTCAAAAAAAAGAACAATAATTCTACTATATTTGGAAGTATAACAACATAATTGATACAATGCTTAGGTGACATTTGTGACAATGAGGCCTCATAATTTAGGATAGGAAAGTTTTTTATGGTCGCAGAAAATTAATTCTGCAACAATAAAATTTGTTCCTGTCTCAATCATTCTCTCATTATTTTTTATTTTGACAGAAATATTTTTGATGGTTGCAAGTTTGCAACCATCAAAATTGTTGGTTTTTAATTGGTTAAAAAAATCTAACACCTAAATAATTGTGTCAATTATGTATTTTGATTTGCTTAAAAACATTAATCTAACAAAATATATATATATAAAAATTTAGGTGGACACACCATCGGTGATACCCGGTGCACGAGCTTTCGTCAAAGGCTGTACAACCAGACCGGTAATGGACTCGCCGATTTCTCTCTAAACCCGGCCTACGCCGCGGGATTACGAACCAGATGTCCAAAATCTGGCGGTGACCAAAATCTTTTCTATCTTGACATCTCAACGCCTTTGAAGTTTGACAACGCGTACTACAAGAATATAATCGCTCACAACGGCATATTGAGCTCGGACGAAATACTGTTGACGCAGAGCGCCGCAACTATGCAGTTAGTGAAACTATTTGCTGAGAATAACGAGCTGTTTTTCGAGCAGTTCGCTAAATCGATGGTCAAAATGGGGAATACGTCACCTCTCACGGGATCGATGGGCGAAATCAGAAAGAATTGCAGGGTCTTGAACCAGCATTGGTGAGCTAGTATGAGCTTAATAATAAAAAAGAAAGAAAGAATGTTTGCTTTGTGATTGTGTGATTTGAATATTGGGTTTGTTTTCTTTTCCCTTGTTTGTGGTGTTTATGTTTTCTTTTTTTATTTTCTTTTTTAAATTTGTTGGAGAATTAAGGATATCTTGTAAACATGGAATTGATAAAATCATAATAACAGAATAAAATATTAATAATCTAGTGCTCTTGATGGTATTTTCTTTCTTTTCATTTCTTGCTTATATAAAAATGATTTGAAAACAATTATTTTGGCCATATGAAAAGATTAATAAAGATTCGTCCCTCTTTCTAACATTATGACATATTTAATTTTGAAAGTAGAAGTAACTTTTTTAAGAGAACCTTATTCATGAATTGTGGTCATTTTTTTTTTTCTTTTTTTATATCGTGTCAATGAGAATTGAACCGATGACCTATGAAATCTTGCGCACTAAATCATTTGATTTATGAGATCATTAACTCGTTCCTTTTATTTTTGAAATTTTAAATGTTGTATTTTGGATTTTTGAAATTGTAAATATCAATGATTTAAATAGCACGCAATAGTGTCGTTGTAGCACAAATAACAGTTAAAATATCTAAAACGCAATGCAACAATCTATTAAATAGTGGCACTATAGAGCGCAATAACGCATGTCACTAGTGAATCGCATTGAAAGCGTTATGACCCGCTGTATCGCAATTTAAAATATTGATAAATAATATATAAATCTTTCAAAATGAAAGTGATTATGTTAATAGGCTAAATTCGTTATTTGAAGAAATTGTTGGCCCAAATACTTATTTGGATCAAGGCCCAATTTTACTTTGGACTTGAAAATATTTGTGTAACTTTTTATCTTCTTTATTTCATATCAAGGAAATAAAAATACTTCGAGAACTGAGGAAAATAGAGGAAAATAAACCTTGCTTTGGGCACAAGCTTAAAATCTTCTTCTCTCTTTCCTCCCTTCCTCTCTCTCTCAATCAGTAGACAGCGACGATGAGCGGCGCCGGCGAAGTAGGTATAGATGAGACTGCGGTTAGGAGGAAGAATGCCGTGAATGAGTATCGTAAGAAGCTCCTTCAGCACAAAGAGCTAGATTCGCGTCTTCGTACTGGTACTACTTCTTCTTTTTCTCTTTTTGTAAGATTTATTGGTGCTATGAGAGAGGATCTGTTTGTATTTGTTGGGTTTGTTGGTTTAAATCGTGTTGGTTCAAGGGTTGATTTGGATCAGGTTATGGATTGCAAATTGAGGAGCTTTTTTTGTGTTTTTTTACTTACTTTTAGTGTCCTGGAGTACGAAATTGCAGATTTTGTTGTATAATTCATCGAATTCACTTTGTGAGATACCAAACAAAATTACACTTTTTGAGCCTCCCCTAGATTCAGACTTCAAGCTAATACCTTTTCAAGTTTCTCGTCTTTATTTCTAACTTTTAATACCAAAAGTCTCAATTCCCACCCAATCAAATTTGTTGGATCCTTGTTTATGAATTACACTTTTCTAAACCTATTAAATCTTCTTATCGCAGTTAGAGAGAATCTAAGGGCCTCGAAGAAAGAATTCGCAAAGACCGAAGACGATCTAAAATCTCTACAAAGCGTAGGCCAAATCATTGGCGAGGTTCTTCGTCCTCTCGACAATGAAAGACGTAACCAACTCTCAAATCAAATTTTTCTCATTAACACTTCCCAATTTCTATTTACTCATTCCATATTATTATTATTTTCAATTATTTCAGTAATTGTGAAAGCTAGTAGCGGGCCAAGATACGTAGTGGGTTGTCGCAGCAAAGTAGATCGCGAGAAACTGACAGCTGGCACTCGAGTTGTTCTCGACATGACTACTCTCACCATCATGCGAGCTCTTCCTCGCGAGGTACTTTACCCCTTAAAATTCCACCTAATTTTGGTAAAATTGCGAAAAAACCCAATAATTCCGTGTTTTTATTTAGGTGGATCCAGTAGTGTACAACATGTTGCACGAAGATCCAGGCAATGTGAGCTACTCTGCAGTGGGAGGTTTATCTGACCAAATTCGAGAGCTTCGAGAATCTATCGAATTGCCATTAATGAATCCTGAACTCTTCTTAAGAGTCGGTATCAAGCCTCCTAAGGTAAATTATAACTGTAACTTTTATTACGGTTCTTTTTTGTTATATTTCAAGGGTATTTTTGTAATTTCGGTAATTTTGATTTTAGGGCGTGCTTCTTTACGGTCCACCTGGAACGGGAAAGACTTTGCTTGCTAGAGCTATTGCTAGTAATATCGACGCTAATTTCCTCAAGGTTATTTATACTCTTTTTTTTAATTTCATTTTTTTTTGGTTATATATATTAATTAATATTGTTTTATAGGTGGTGTCGAGTGCTATAATAGACAAATATATCGGAGAAAGCGCAAGATTAATTCGTGAAATGTTTAATTACGCACGTGACCACCAAGTAATAAAATTATAAACACACTCATTTATTTCATACAAATTAATAATTATATGGATTAATATTCTTTATATTTAATATAGCCGTGTATAATATTCATGGACGAGATCGACGCAATAGGAGGAAGAAGATTCAGCGAGGGAACTAGTGCGGATCGAGAGATTCAACGTACTCTCATGGAACTCCTCAACCAACTCGACGGTTTCGACGAACTCGGCAAGGTAACCAAAACTTCAAAAATATCATAAATACCCCTCGTATTAAAATCTTGTTTTGTTCTTGAATGAGTATAGGTTAAGATGATAATGGCGACGAACAGGCCTGACGTGTTGGACCCCGCATTGTTGAGGCCGGGTAGACTCGATAGGAAAATCGAGATTCCTTTACCCAACGAGCAATCTCGCATGGAGATTCTTAAAATTCACGCTTCGGGTATTGCGAAACACGGCGAGATCGATTATGAAGCCGTCGTGAAGCTCGCCGAAGTAAGTTTAAATTTTGTTAAAAAGATTTTTTGTTTATTTTTGGGGGGGTATTTATGAAAATGTTGTTGTTGGATTAGGGTTTTAACGGTGCGGATTTGCGTAATGTTTGCACTGAGGCTGGTATGTCTGCGATTCGTGCCGAACGTGATTATGTGATCCATGAAGACTTTATGAAGGTAAAATTAATTGAAAAAAATATATTTGATTTGTTTTTGAAATATTAATAGTGTTTGTATTTTGATTTGTTTTGTAGGCGGTGAGAAAATTAAACGAAGCGAAGAAGTTGGAATCGACTGCACATTATAATGCTGATTTTGGGAAAGATTAGGATTTTGTATGGTTTTGTTTTTACGACTAGTTTTATATTTTGTATTGAAGAACTTTGTAATCGTTGGTTTGTGGTTTTTTTCGATAATATGTTGAAATACTTGTTTAAAAATCAAAATGACACTAGTAGTAATTTATTTTATTTGTTTATTTTTAAGATGTTTGCATTCAGATGATTCAGTGTTAATTGTTTTGAACTTTTGTTACTTTTTACTATCATTGGCTAGTTGCAATTGCAAGAACATAACAATGGATAAAGATCATAACTTATTGCACAAGTACAAAAGATCTATTGAAAAATATTTTGAGTAGAATTTTCATAGCCCAAAAAACTTGCTGTTTGGCCCGTTTGGGGAAAGGATTGGAGAAAATCAAAACAAAATGAAGAGAAAAGTAAAAGATGAACTCGTAAACAACAAATTATGACATTCAACTACATCCAATAAACCTACTTCCTATAAAAAATGTTTACCAACAAATAGAAATCAAATCAACAATTGAATATAAATAACCATACAAACGAAAAATCAAAACTCAATCAAGGAGTATGTACGCGGCACGGAATTTCTAAATCTTCAACCCATCCGTGACGTTGAAAAACTTGAGCACGGTGACCCATCTAGAGTTCTCCTTGATGCGATGAACCGCGATTGTTTCGGCGATTAAATCACGACGAACACAATCAGCTTCCTGATCCGGTCCTCGAAAATCATATATCAACGGAGCATTGTCGTATCGGTTCTTGCCCAACTCCCCCATTTGTAACCACCATCCAAGCATCATATCCTCGGGACCGCTCGTGTAGTTTAACGGGATGTCCGAACTACCGATCCACTCAACCAGATCCCACGATAGCACGTAACCTAAACCGGTCATGAACGGCGCAGGGATCCAAAAGTCAAAACCGGTCTTGCTACACGGGATCTCGAGGCCGTAGTACAAGTCCTTTCTTGGTTTGTCCTTCAAGGAATCGACCAAATTGTCGAGACGAATGTATGTATCGTCATCGGTCTTCATCACGTAATCGTATGGTTGGTCTTGGTCAAATAAATTAGGCAGGGTAGAGAAGAACCGATATGTCTTTCCAAAATTGATGTTCTCAGTGCAATTCATTATGATGATGTCATCGTGAAGCATGATTTCTAGGGAAACCATCATTTCGTTTACTTCATCCGTGACATTACACAGTATAAATCGAAGATCGATATGTTTGGTTACTTTTTCACTCCATAGTGAGTACACATTTCGAAGTAGGTTGCGCCGCTCGAAAGTCCACTCGGTTGTGAACACGCTGATTAAAATTCGGAAGTCTGGTTTTGCGGTGATTGGGCCGGTGAAATCCGAAAGAGATACCGTCTCGTTTTTGTTATCGCATGTGGTGAAGATCGATTGAAGCCGAAAATCATTTGGATAGACCAAGAAAATGGATGCAAGGAGGAAGCAAAACAAGAGGAGAATAATGAAACGGTTTGAAGATTGTACTTTCGTCATTGACAAAGTGTTAAAAGAGTAATTTGAGAAGAAAAGGAGTTTTGAATATATGGGTTTTTTTGATGTTTGAAGTTACTTGTACTTTACGTATTGGCAATTAGGTCTTTCTCTCACCTTCAAATTTTTTTGTTAGCTACTTTTGGCAAATTATTTACCTCCAAAATTTCTCCTAGTTTTTTTCTCTTGTCCCAACAAATGGTTTATCTTGCTAGCAAATCACATTTTGTTTACCATCAAAGTCTTTTGTTGACTGTAATTTTGGGAAGTAAAATATTGGTGGTTCATTATGAATTGTTGATCTAGTGAGATGTGACCTCGATAGCTTAACTCATAAAATAGCCATGATTAGAAGGCTCGACTATTACTCAAGATACTCAATCTAATTATATATATTGCCATGTGATATATAAGTGGGCTATTTATTAGTTCATTCATTTGGCGTTTTAATTAAAGAGAAAATATACTTGGCCCCCAAACTCATCCCAAGTCATTTGATGAAGTGGCAAAAAAAATTAAATTAATTGATTAGTCTATCTAATCGACACGTCAATAAATTATATTAATACATATTAATTAGCGTATCAATTCAATTAAACGATCAATTAAATCGTTAGTCGAATTAATTAACAATATTAATCAATCCACTCAACCAACATTTGCCACCTCGTCAAAGCTCTTTTTTGTGTTATGGGGACTGAATATAATATAACCCCTTAATTAGAAGTAACAAGTTCCCTCATTCCAAGAAGAAACAAAATAAAAAGAAATCCTCGAATAAGCTACCGAAATTTGACATTCAACTTGATTTTACTAATGTCAATAGCAACTAGCAGAGAAACCAATAACTAATTGAAAATAAATTAAACTGCAATAAATGCTAAGTACCCATTATCTAGTTGACCACAAGTAATTTTTTTTAATGAATTTGAGCCTATAGCTTTTATTTTACCTATAAAGGACAAAGTTAGTACAAAATAGTGAAGTGACAAATGGGGACTAGAAATACAATAGTTTCTCTTCTCATACAAAAATATTATGTGCTCAAATATTTTTCGAACTAATTATTGGTGAAGTTAACAATTTAGTAGATGAATTAACAATTAAGTTAGTTTAACAATATGCTAATTTGGCTATCAGAAATTTTAGATATTAGTTGTGAACAAAACATTGAAATGCTAGATATGCTGAATTGCTGATTTAACTACTTATTTTGATATTCATATCATTATTTTATTAAAATAATCTAATTTGGACAATTGGACTAACAAAAAAAATCACTGATAACACCAGACAATTAAATTCTTCTTTTTTTTGAGCAAAGAGACAACTAAATTCTGAATTACCAATTTGAATGAAAATTTACCTTTATTGGATTAAACATTTGTTTATTTATTTACATATATGAATTCATTGATTCATTTATATTGTTGCTGTCAGTCAGGCAGGACCAATGAGATGTCTTAATCTAGTGACTTAATTACTTTAATATAAACTTGTTTAGATGTACAAGTGATCAAATAATTCATTTGCTTCATGTTAATTAAATTAAATACGAACAAGTCAATTTTGGCCCTTTTTTATTTTTCCAAATATGTTGATCCAGTTTATTCCACAATGAGCTGTAAATCGCTGATATAAACCCGTTGACGCAAATATATTTGGCTTCTCCGTATTTCTTTAGTATAAAAATTGGTTATAATTATAATTGTTTTAGGTCAATAGTCGAATTAAAAACAAATACAAACAAATACCGTAACGTAAATATCACGAAATGAATCCGTTAAAACCATTGGTTTGAGCCAATCTTCCGAGCCCCTTGTAGGTCAAGCCGAGTTAATATCAACAAGAACACGATAACTAATCGAATTAACTCGATTGAATTAGATGCACAATCTCTTGCGATTCGAACTCGGCTCATAATGGATCGAGTTAGTTCAGTTGGATCACAAGCTCGATCTCGGCTCGATTTGAACTTTTAGTCTTATACAAATTACAAATCAATTATGTGGAAATCAAATTATAACTTGTGTTTCAAACTTTTATGACAAGTTCAATTCAAACAAAAATCAATTAGTGAAGAATAGATTGCTAATTTAATAGTTGGGTATGACCTATAAGTCTCGAATCAGTTTTTGGTCCGTAAATTTAGTTTTGTCTTGAGTTTATTAATACTCTTTTTTTTAGTCTTTGAGACGAGTCACAAATTGAATTTGAACAAGTCATGCTTAGCTCGATCTCGGATCGAGCCGTTCAGCTCGGCTCAATTTCATCCGAGTCGCATTTGTACAATCTATTCACGAACGGTTTCAGAATCTAACTCGGGTGAACGTCGAGCTACAAGCTAAATTATTTCGAATCCCACATAAATTATATATTTATGATTATGGATCCAACAAGTCAAATTCTTTTTCTAGTGAGGCTGGTTTTATTGTGAAAGTATTAACGAAAAATATTATTTTTTTAGCCAAGGAAACATCTGAAATATATCTATAAAAACTCTGCCAGACTGACATTATTTTTACAGATTAATTAAAATGACGTTAATTCTTCAAGAAGCAATTATTCATATCTGTTTATCAATTAAAAAAAATATTTGCAGAATGAGTATAATTTTATTATCTAGACATAACTTTCTGTATGAAGGAATGAATAATGTTTTGTATGCTTAAATCTGACTTTAGTAAAATAAAAAACTCGAACAAACTGAAAACATTGAATTTTTCTTTTGAAGTAGAAAGAATATTGAGACATGGGCTGAAGGTTTTCTTATAGATGGTCTAAACCGATTTTATTATAAACAAATGTATGGGGTAGAATTATATTGAGATGAGATCAGTACTATTATTAATTTCATTATATTGTCAAATAATACAAAAATGTTTATTCTCTGTTGGAAGTTTCGGATCGAATATCTTCTGTGCACTGAAATAAAACTATGCAAATTCAGATGAAGATGAAAAAAAAAATATTTTTTTTTTTTTTTTTTTTGAAGAACACCCAACCAGCGATCGCTAGTTGTATCTGGTGTTAAAATTCAAAAGACGTATTACATATTATCTAAAATCGTAAATTACATGCTAAGATACTACTTTGGTTCTACGTTCCTAATTTAGCCCTAGAGATTGTTCTTCCATAGTAGCGCCAGCTCCATCGCTTTGCTGGTGATCATGGTGATCTTTTTTTTCAAAAGATGAAAAAAAATATTAACTGTAAAACACTTCTTTTTCTTTAAAAAAAATCTCTATTATCATTTAACTTTGGAAATTTGTAAAACTTTTAAAGTTGAAATTGAAAGAATAAAAGAAAAGAAAAAGTTTATTTTTTGTTCCTTCCTTTCATCAAAAGTTTACTGAAGTCTTTTTTATGTTTTAATTTGCTCAATTAAGTGTCTTACATTTTTAAATTGGTCAATCAAGCCTATTACCTTCTTAATTTGGTTTAATTGTGTTCTACCATCCATTAACTGATGACTTGTCCGTTAAATTGTGACGTGACAACCCATGACATGTCATAATTGATGATGTAATAATCTATGACATGTCATATTTGATTACGTGGTAACATAAATTATTTTTTTCAATATTTGATGTCATATTTAAATAAAATATTTGACATGTCATATTTAAATAAAATAATTTATGCTGTTACATCATCAAATATGACATATCACGTGTTGTCACGTCATCAAATATGACATGTCATAGGTTGTCACGTCACAACTTAACGATCCAGTTATCCGATAACTGTTATTGGTTAATGGATGGAAGGACATAATTGAACCAACTTAAAAAGATAAGAGAATTCATTGACCAAATTAAAAAGATAGGAGACTTAATTGATCAAATTAAAATATTAAGGACTTGATTGAATTTTTGATGAAAGATAAGGTATCTAAAAATATTTTTCAAAAAAAAAAACTCTAGAATGGAATTATTTTTCTTTTTCAGGGCTTATATTTGATGCTTAGGTTATGGGCTAAGGCTCTTCTTTCTTGAGCAAGAATTTTATAATCGCCTCTATTGTTCCATTGAGCTTTTTATTATATTTCGGATCGAGCCAAGGCTCAACCAAAATGGGCTTTACAAAGATGGATTTTTTGTGTTCCAGATCAACACATAAGAATAGTAAGTTAATAAATGGCCTTATGATTGAATGTTGTAAGTAAGAAGTTCATTTGTAGAAAAAACTTTTAGATATTTTCTGAGAAAATAGACTACTAATCAATTTGGATTCTTTATATTATTTGATCAAAAAGTTTATATTGACTTTTCTTCCATGATTATTCTAATTCCAATATAGGTTTAGTGCAGATCTTTTATTAGATTTGCCTTTAGATATGTTCTTTACGTTGGGATTTTGGAATTGGAGAATATTGGAGAGATTTGTTGGTACGAATTTGGAGATGGATAACAAAAAATATTAAAGAAATAAATGGAGAGTAAAGACACGGACAGAGAACTCACGGAGAGAGAAAGAATTTTAATACACAATTGATATCCAACTCCTAGAGTGTACACACATAAATAAATGGACAGATACAAAGCACCAATTGGTGCACACACAATAATATATAGATACAATCTTTGCGATAAGGATGGGATTGTTTTCAACACTTCTTACTCTATGTTTTCTCTCTTTATTTTTCTGAAATATTTTCTCTCTACTTTTTCTCTCTAATAACATATGAGATGAGTTGCATTTATAAATTAACATACACCTCGGTGATGAAACCCTAGCCGCCGAGGGCGATTTCGGGATGTAGGCAAACCGACGCCGCCGCCTCCACCCCCTTCTCTCTCTCTCTTCTCAACTGCGAGGACGAACGTCGAGGGTTTCAGGCGATTTCGGTTCCGCTCTCGAAACCCCCTTCTCTCTCTCTCTCTCTCTCTCTCTCTCTCTCTCTCTCTCTCTCTCTCTCTCTCTCTCTCTCTCTTCTCAACTGCGAGGATTTCGGGCGATTTCGGGGTGGAGGCAAACCGACGCCGCCGCCTCCACCCCCTTCTCTCTCTCTCTTCTCAACTGCGAGGCTCGAACTCGGTTCCGCTCTCGAAACCCTAGCCGCCGAGGACGAACGTCGAACGCGGCAGGCCGCGGCTGCCTGGGACCTGGCGACGAGCGAGGGTGAGGGGACGAACAACGACGACATGTATATGGCTGCGCAGGGAGTCCAGTTGTTCTGCCAGATCTGCCTGGCACAGAGGCTCAAGAAAGAAAGCAGCGGAAAGAAGGCGACGACTGGAGCGAGGAAAGGGAGGAAAGGGGCGACGGCGACGACGGGGCGACGACTGACTGTCGACGGGAGGAAAGGGGCGCCGACTGGCCACAACGACTGGCGAAACCCAGGATACGCCCTATCCTTGTCGTGGGTGTCTGGAACAGATCGGGGCGAAATCCTAGCCGCCATCGGGGTGATTTTGGAGCTCCTCGAAGAGCAAAAACTCGGGAAAGAAAAAAGCGGGAAGGGAAAAAGGAAAATCGAAAAATCGCAAGGCTGGTGCCGAGTCTGGGGCGAGTCTGGGACGAGTCTGGGGCGAGTCTGGGACGAGTCTGGGGCGAGTCTGGGGCGAGGCCGAGAGCGACGGCCGAGTCTGGGGCGAGTCTGGGGGCGAGTCCGAGAGCGACGGGCCGCGACAGCGACGGTGACAGCTTCGATGACAATCCGAGCTCGCGTGGCAAACCAAGGACAGAGGGAGGTTGCGTTCGTCTAATGGATGGCCGAAAGCATCATCTCTCGACATGTATCTTACTTTTGCAATTATAAATTATTTTTGCGAAACTACTTTTTTACATTTATCATGTAAAATCGCACAAATGTATTAAACTTTGCTTTAATATATTAAAAGAGGCTTCACCTCTTTAGTTTTTCAAAAAAAAAAAAATTAACATACAACCTCTCAAATACAACTATTTGTCCAGATAAGACACCCCTATATGGGAAACTAATTCTTATCCATCTACATTCATCCATACATCAATTTCTCACTACATGAATTAATTATTATATAATTAAAACATATAACTAAAAACATTAATTTCAATACTTTATTCCTTGTTATTGAAATAGTGATCTGAAATGTATGATTTTTAATTGGCCCTGATTTTGTTGAAATTGAAACTGTCAGCAAATAACTAAAACAAGTCACAAGAGAAAGAAATTATATAGTTACAAAAAGAAGATTACCATAACAAACAGATATATATTATTTTCAAGAAAATCTCAGGAATTCCTGATCCAACAATTAAATACAAGTAAGAATTTAGATAAATTAAAACAAATGGCATTGACAAGATCAAGATATGTGATAGAATTTAGAGGGCTTCAATCCTGATGTAATGTTGAAGTATCTCAACGTGTCCGCCCATTGGAAGTTCTTCTTCAGCCGGTGCACCAGTATACTATCCGGTATGAAATCGTGCCTATAGCAGTTCGTCTCCGCGTATCCTTTGTAGTCGTAAAATTGCGGTGCCATGTCAAATCTATTTCAAACGAAAAAAAAAATCTTTAAAGTTATATTCCAAATACAAATTTAAGATATTTTCTAACTTTCCTAATAATAAAACGGGTAAAAAACCGACAATGTGTAATAATTAAATACCTTTTCTTCGCTTTTCCACCTAAGTTGAACCATCGCCCGGTCCACATATCCTCTAGTCCGATATTATCCTTTCGGGGCAAATCGGATGTAGCAATCCACTCGATAAGATCCCACGACAATACGTATCCCATTCCTTCCATGAAGGGGGGAAACGGGAAGAAATTCTTCGTGTCGCATGGCATCTTGAGCCCATAATACATGTCTTCCCTTGGTTTATCCCTCAAGGACTCGACCAATTTATCGAGAATGATATACGAGTCATCATCGGCCTTCATGACGAAGTCATACGGTGCGTCCGCGTAGAGCGTCGGCACTTGGGAGAGGAACGCGTAGGTTTTTCCATCGTTCATGTTCTCTTTGCAGTTAACAATGATGATGTCATCATACCTTATGATTTCTAACGCTATTAGAACCTTCTGCTCCTCGCTCGTGAGATTGCAGAAGACATACCGAATATCGATATGAGCGATTTCGCGGTTGTATGTTTGAAGAGAAAATATTGTTCGGATAAGATGGCGTCGTTCGTACAATTCGGGTAGAGTCACGATGGCAAGTAGAAGACGGTATTCTGGTTTCGGTTCGTTCGGACTAGTAATGGCGGTTGTACTGACGTGAGAGTCTATCCTTTCTGACTTGCTAGCCGTAGCGGTAAGTTCAGTTGTACATACCGAGAGATTGAAGTTGTTTGAACCGACGATGAAGAAGGTTAGGGCAAGGACAGCAAAAGAGACAAGGAGGATGTAGATTAGGGATGAAGAAGATAATTTTTTGTAGAAAGACATGTTTGTATTGAATTTTCCTTTTGTGTTGCTAATGGTTTGATCTTTGTTCATCCAATTGGGTCTTTTATGCCATTGATTTGGATTGAAGGTGGAAAGTCTACAATTTGACTTTGTATAACATAGCTGGCTTGTTTGATATAGAAAAAAACGTAATAATAGAAATGGGATGCCAAATATATTATTTTTATTAGGTAGTAGCCGAAAATGTTACCAAGATTTCATTAAAAATTAATGAATAGAGTATTTGCAAGTACCGATTATATAACAATTGGCTGCTAAGACGAAAAAAATATAAATATAAAAGTCAATAGGGTAGTTGGTATTTAACCGGGTTCATGTAATGGTAAACCCTACATGACATGTGAAAAATAGGCATTAATAATGATAAATAACCTTCCTCTAATGATCCCTAAATTAATAAATTTATTATTAATGAAGTCGAGACAGTTTAATCTTTTTTTTTTTTACTTCGCCTAGAACTAGATTTGAGTTGAAAACTTCAAAAAATGAGGGGTAGTTAGTGAGAAAATATTAAACCCAGATCATTCCAACTACTAATGTAATGTTGCTGAAGTACAATTATTATTTTTTTGAGAAAATAAGTACAATATTTTGACTAGTTGTATAACTAGCAATATAAAATTGGAGTACATGTTTTCCTTTGTTGACGTGGTCTAGACAATTACATGCTCAAACATGCTTTCCCTTCATTAATTATTATTATTACTTGTTAAATTTGTTTTTTTTTATTTAATTATTTGTTAAATTTGTTACTCCTCATTTATTCCTTTTACTTCTAAGCAACATATTTTTCATCCATTTTTTCCTCCTTTTTTGTGTTCATTGATTATTTTAAATCCTAATTTAAAAATATATCAGGAATATGCTTGATATATTCAAAATGAAATGTACATTCACCAACGCATCATCAATCAATAGCTTTATGCTCCTAACAAAATAAGCTAAATAATGTTTTAAAAAAATTAATTTAATTGGAAAGTCTTGCATGAAAATCACATTGACATCAAACAAGACAACTCATTTACTCGCCAGGAATCAAGCAATCAATTAGGTGATAGATTTAATTTAATCCTAAATTTTCTTATAAATTGGGTAATAGATTACTTAAAAATAGTTTAATAGTTTAATATGAATAAATATATTTCTCCGGCACGAAACCCTAAAAGCTAGTAACAAAACAGACAACACAATATTAGTTACAAACAAACTCCTCTCTTTCTCTCTCTACTTTCAACATCTTTTCAATTCTCTTCAACCTCACTACCAAATTGTCTAGAAAGAAACAAAAAAAGATGTTCATGTTTTTAACAACACGTCAATTCAATGGATCTCACCATCTTCGCCGAGCTCGCCATCTTCGAGCTCCTCGTGTTGGCGTCTCGATCCACTTTCTCTCTCCTTCTTGTGCCTCTTGTGCCTACTCTCACCTTCCGAGTCCGAACCATGCCCATGCTATACACCACCAAAAATAGTCCCACGTTTAATTATTGTTAGTTACGAGGGTATAAATGAAAAAATACAAACCTTTCTAGATTTCTTGCGATCACTACTACTATGCCTCCTAGACTTCTTCGAATCCTCTTTTTCATCCTTCTCGTCAGAATGATTATTATTATTGTTGTTGACCTCGTCAGTGGAATCGTGATGTCTCTTTCTATGCTTTCTCTCTCTATCCTTTTCTTTCTCCTTGTCTTTCTCTCTCTTACTGCTCCTTTCTTTGTGTGCGTCCACGTCAGCAACGTCTCCTCTCTCCTTATCTTTCTCGCGGTCACGATCTTTCTCCTTCCTCTCTTTCTCTCTCTTATCTTTGTCTTTCTCCCTCCTTTTCTCCTTCTCTTCTCTTTCTCTCTCCTTCTTGGCCTTCTCTTCCTCTCTTATACGTTCTTTCTCCTTTTGTTTCTCTTTCAAGTGAGAGATGCACTCCTCGAATAGCTCTTTCGCCACCACCTCATCACCAAGAAACCTAACAAAAAATCAAAACAAGAAATTTAAACCAATTTAGAAAAAATTAAATTGAACTCGTCAGGAAATTAATGGTGAACAAATTGAATTACTTGTATTCTTGGGTCTCTTCAAATAGTGGTTTTGATTCTTCCCATAATGACAATACAGTTATATCCTACGAAATAGAAATAATTTCAAATAATAAGCAAACATAAATCATGCATCAATGAATGTATAAAAATGAATAAAATACTTGATTGGTTGTTTTATACCTTGATGGAATATACCAAATCAGTGAATTTATCCTTGTTTCGTTGAAGCTTCCTAGCCTCTCTCTCTTCTTTCTCCTTTTGCTTCTCCATTAACTCCTCGAATATAAGCTGCACAAATTTTACAAAAAACACCTCATCTTGTTACAAATTACATTTCACGCCTAAGTTCCTTCATTTACAAAAATATATTTTGTTATACCTTGAGGTTTAAATCGGATATGCCCTTGGTTTTATCATCGTCCAATACTGCAGATTTGAAGATATCTAGTGTCCACGAAGAATCCAATTCAATCTATGAGCACAAATATTCATGTTTTAAATATTAAATTTTATAAATGTGATATATATAAAGAATATAATTTAGTATTATTAAGCTAAGCACCTTATCAAGTTTCAGGACTTCCTTAACCTGTGTCTTGTCATCATTATACTGCAAAATTGCAAATCCAACAAAATAAATTAAAATTAATGATGATATGAAATTAAATTAAATTAAACAAAATGAACCTGTTTCTCTAGCTCCTCGAAGACATCATCGAATAGATCTTTTGGCGTCGAGCCCGAGGTGTTTTCCGCGACTAGTATATACGGTCTCGATTGCTTCACCTTTTACAAATTTAAGTTCGATAATAATGTCAATTACTTGTGGTTGTTTAAGGATAAAACGCAAAGAATAGAGAAGGGGAGGTACCTGCATGCAATAATCACGCCAGTGCGTTTTTGCAGTTAGAACCCCGTCAGAAATGTGATCGTCCATCATCTTCCTGAACTCGTCCCTGTTCTTCCTCTCCTGTCTCTTTTGTTGTCCCTGCATTATTATTCTCATTCTCATTATATTTAACTTGCCATTATATAATTAAAAAAAAACATGACGAATATTCAAGAATGTAAAATATACCTTTTGGATCCTCTTTTGTTCTTCCTCTTCTTTCTCCAGATCCAGTATGTATTCCTACAAAACAAAAAAATAAATTGATACATAAAATATTAGCATCAATAATAATAATAATAATAACACAATTACCTGAAAACCCTCTAAACGGTCGAGTTTATCGAGGCGAGAACACCTCTCATCGTCTTCGAGCCTATCTATCACCTTTCTCCATTGTGTATTAACCTAAAATCAAACAAATACAAATACAAATTAAAATTCCATTACGAAACTCAAATTGGAATTATAAATAATTAATCAACAAAATATTTATTCTTTTTCCACCTTGATAAAATCACATGATTCGAGAAAGGCTCTATATTCAGCCATATTCTTCTTGTGCTCTTCGGCGGCCTTTGCTTTTTCCTGTATATATATATTATATATCATATCATGAGTAAATTCATAGTATTGAGTATGATAATAAAATATCAATGTTTTAAATTGCGATACAGCGGTCCATTGTGCTTGGACTGTAATTTACATATGACCACAGATATTGCGTTATATTGCGGTCATATTGCGGCGCTATTTAGTGGGTTGCGGTGTTGCGATTTGTAAATATTTATTGCGAATTGCGCTATGTCGGCGCAATTGCGCCGCAATTTAAATCATTGTAAAATATGATACCTTTTTTTGGAGATCAACAAGGTAACTTTCGAATAAATCCTCGCGATCTCTTGACCGCTCAACCGCACCGAATCTTTCGTCTCCCTCGAACATACTAACTACTTTGCTGAAATCATATAATGATATTTCATTTCATCAAGTTAACAATCATATATTATCATACCACCGAAATTATAAATGTATAAGTATACGAGAAAAAAAGGATACCTCCATCGAATGTTTGAGGTGAGCTCTGTACTCTCCTGAAATATAATAAAATAAGAATTATTGTATTATTAATCTATATTTCATTTAACACGTAGTTTATTTTATGTACCTCTAACATCTTCGTGAAATCTTCACGAGCTTTCTTTTGCTTCATTCGTCTGTCCTCTGCATCCTGTTTCTTTCTCTGGCCCAAATACTGTACAGAGGTAAAAAAAAATAGAAAATACATTTAATGATTTATATGTAATTAAATAAGCTTTAAATAGTATAAAAAACTATACAAGTACCTCATTAAATGCTTGTTTCCTTTCACCGAGAGTTTTCAACGCACCATATCTCTTGTCATTGATTATAACCCTCATTGCCTAAATAACACAAAACAATTTCATATTTCAAATTAATTGAATTATTTTTAGAAAAAAACAACGAATAAATAAATAAATAAATCGAGCCCAGAATCGAGAAATTACCTGGTCCCATGACCAATCAGACTCGACGTTACATGATTCAAGCAATGCTTTGAACGCAATTTTTGCTTCCTAAAATAACACAAAAAATTAATTCAAATTGAAAAGGGAAAACAGAGATTTTATATGTTTATGCGATAACTTGAATAGTACCAAATAAATCTACCTGCTTAGTAGCATAAGCAAAAGCTTCTTCTTCGATTGGTTTCTCCTCCACAGGAGTAGTATTAATCTTTCCTGTATTTGGCATCGAAGTCTTCGCCTCCTGAAAAAAATACCAACAAAAAACCAGAAATTAGGGTTTTCAGAAATCAAATACAATTTATCAAAATTGCATCGATAATTCAGTATGATTCTAGAACTAGATTTTTAGCCCTAACCCTAAACTTGGTGAGTTGTGAGGCACAAAAATTAGAAAACTAGAGGGTTTATTTTGAAGATAGAAAGCTTCTTTCTTTGGTATTAAAAGTTCTTATTAAATAATCATTAAAGGAGAGGGTCAAGAGGAATTAATTGTAACAGGCGAGAGAGATTGAGTGACAAAAGAAAGCCTCCAGTTCTAATATTTAATGGACATGTCCAGTCCATGAAAAAATGATAAAATTTAGAAATGTAGTACCTCTAGATCTTGAGCAGAAGCTCCATTTATCAACTGAGATGAACCAACCTGATTATCCCTGAAATTTAAATTAAATAAGGTCAACAATCCATATCCATATAAAGTTTTAAAATTAACTAAAATGAAATATTTGTGATAAAATCGTATATAATCCTTACTTAATAACTAACTTAGAGTCAACCGAAGCAGGCGAAACCACATCTGTGGTAACTTTAATTGGAGGTGTAACTGGAGACATAACTGGAGGGGCAATAACCGGTACTGGAATGGTCGAGGGCATTTCGGTAAATTGAGCAACTGAAATGGAGGCCCCATTCTCTGACGACGGTTGATTGTTGCCCATAGATTTTTCTGCTAGCTCACGAGCCAACTGTTGCACCATAGAATAATACACATGTAAAGATTGTTATGTAAATATAGTAATTTCCAAAATGAATAATTTAAACAAGGGTAGAATTGTAAATACCCTGAGCTCGTCAGGAATTGTCCATTTTGATTGCTTCGTCTCCTTGTTGAAGTAATACCTGAATGAAATCATGGTCATTCAAATTATTATGTTTTTGTAGGGGTTTATATGCTATTTTGATGTTTTGTAAGAGTACTAAAATTTAAAAATTGCCCCTAAATAATAGTAACAACTTACTTTCGACCCTCTTCGGTAGTGAATTCCTTCCATGGAGTGGATGCATCAGCACGCTATAATTAACAAGAATAAAAATTAAAGGTTAAAGATTAAAACACCATACATATATTGGTAAATCAAAATAGTTGAGTAACAACAAAATAAATAAATAGATACTAAAAATAAAGAATCCATATCAGAATGATTAGTACCGAATTGAACAATTAAAAAAAAATTGGTAAATCAAAATAATTCCAACAAACTTTATATAACTTATTTGGGCATGTTTATTTTATTCCCTCGTGTTCGTTCTTTTATTAATTTTGTTACCGTAACGAAAGAATGGAGAAGAATAGCCATTCAAGTTGTTAGAAAACCCTCCAAATAATAAAATACGTGTCAATAATACTCCACCTCAATACCGCTCCAATAGTAGAACACCAAGCTCTCCATTTGATAATAATTACAATAAAAAGAAATATAAAGCACACACATACATACAAATCGTGTAACTTAATATTTTTTTTAGGGGTTACTATTTTGACTTTGACTCTGATTAATTTCAAATTTTACTTGGTGTTTATAAAGGGGAAAAGAAAAAAGAACAGAGAAGGACATACGAGGTAGCAAGAAGTACAGGTGGCATAATTGAGAAAGAAGAGAACCCCCTTTTTCATGATAATAATAAAAGAATAAACCTCATAGCCTCCAAAATGAGCAGAATAATTAGGGCACATGGTTTTGTACGCTTCTGAAATTTTCGTTAGCATTCATCATCCCAATATGCCCGTGTTATTTCAAAAATTACGCACATAGTATTTTTATCATATCAAAATTTCACTTCGAGAAATGAAGCATATCGAATTTACCCATAACAAATATAAGATAAATTGGTCTCACCTCAATAGGAGTCATCAATTCGAGAGGCTTTTCCCAACTAGACTGCTTTGTCTTCTTATTAAAATAATATCTATTTTTAAAACACAACAAATATTAGTTATATATATCCTGATAAACCCTAAACAAATATATAAAAAAAAATTCAAAATTATTGTGCAAACTTACTTTTTACCATCACCAGAATTATGTTCTTGCCAGTCAGAAGCAGAGGATTCGCCGGAGTTTGGTTGAGCATTTACTCCCTTCAAATTTCAAAAATTTGAAATGTTCAAAATTTGAACGAACCATTTAAATAAAATAGTATGAGAATCTATTTGCTCACAGGAGTAGAAACTTGCTGTCCAGGTGGCACCACGGGAGTAACCATAGGGATGCTTTGTGGGGCCCACTGCTGTACTGGTGTAAATTGAGGAGCTCCATACTATATTCAAAGTCATTAAATAATAAAAATCAACCTTTAAAAAAATATTTGAATAAATCATGTGTTAAGAAAAATGAATTACCGAGAATGAAGGTGGAGGCAAGGGCCGAGCTGGCGGTTGTACATATTGCGGGGCAGCTTGCTGACCTGGCATCATGTGTCTGTATTGCGGAGGGCCAGGTGGCATGTATTGAGGAGGCGGGCCGCCCTGCTGACCTGGCACCATTTGTGGTGCTCTGTACTGCAATACAAAAGGTTCAGGAAATTTTGAGAACAAATAGCAAAAATGGTTGAATGGGAAAATTAATTTAATGTTATTACCTGCATTGGTATCGGTGCACCGAAATTTTGAGGTGGACCAGGTATACCCTGAACCAAAACACGAGTGAGTAATTTAATGGATGCAAAAAACAAGATTTTTAGTGAGAGTATATAGTAAGAAATAATTACTACGGATTGAGAGTATTGGACGAAAATTTGAGCGAAGTGTAACGTTATATGGATTTCAAATTCAAATTAGGACAATTGGCGTTACAAAAGGGAGAAATGAGTGAATTTCAGTCTAGTCTTTTAAGAATTAAACGCTAAGGGCTAAATGGACATTTCACACATGAGAAAGCATAAAACTTAGGCGGTTTATTTGAAATTATAAATGTATATATTTACCTGGCCGCCAGTAGGCGGTAGATTGCTCGCCATCAATCACCTAAAAAAATTTAAAAATATATCAAAATTTATATTAGAAAAGGTAATTATTTTGTTTAAGCAAACTAAAAAAATACTTGTCATTTGTATATCACAGAAAACTTGCATACTTTATACAATTTCCTCAAAATTAAATGCATTATTCTATTGCACTAATTTTACTTAATTTGCAAGGAATAACTACACGGTTTTCCCGATTCGAACAACATTTACCCAGTAAAAAATTAGGCAAAAAGGTATGCAAATTAACAATTGGCAAAATGGTTTACTTTACCAAGAGAAACCATCATTAACAGAAGGAAACCCTAGCTATAAATCAGAAAAAAAATTACAGCTAGGTTTAACCTTATCTAGTGAGAATTAACAAAATTCAAGGTATACGAACATACAATCAAAGAATTTCACGAAAAAGGGCAAAAAAAAACATTGAAAATAATATCTAGGTTTACCTGGCCAGAACGCTGTCGGGCTGCGAGGAAGTTGTAACGAGAGAGATCAGCACGCCGGTGGAATTTCCTCGATCGATCAGTTTTAGGGTTAGGGTATCGGGGACGATGATGGGCGAGAGGAATAGAACGAGGAAGAAGAGTTCGGACCGGGTTTACTTACTGCCGCCTGCAAATATGTATGTCTGAAGTTTGCGTTGTCCGAATAACATATTCAGTTTATACTTGAAAAATATACATGACAACTTATGTGTATTAATAATATCAATTGATTATTTTGAATATGCTAAATATCAAATTATATGAAAAAGGTAATTTTTACCTTAAGGTCCCCAACATTTTTTTTACATCCGATTTTCAATTGTTTTTTATTATGTAAGTTGTTCTTCTATTTTTCAACGAACTAGGAGCATACTCGCGCTACGCGGCGAGAATATTAATTATGTTTTTCATTGTAATACAAAGTACATATAAATATGATAATATTAATAAATTTAATTCATAAGATAATTATTTGAACTAATTTGTCTATGATTATATATATGTATTACAATTATTTTACATTATGATGACAATTAATTTTATTTTTTTAATTAAAAACATAACAAATATTATATCATTGTTATTCACAATATTTCATACAATATCAAATATAAAAATAAATAATGATACAACATGTGTAGTAACATATCATTAATTACATAATGCAATGAAAATTATAAATAATATCAAACTTAATAGTGAAAGTAATTTAATAAATAATATAAAAAATTAATTTAGCATAAACATAAATTATCGTTTTATATTTTAAAAATAACATTATTATTTGATAAATTATTTCGATGGATAAACATTTTTTATTTCTATTATTTTGTTTAAAAAAAATATGATTTTCTTTTATTACAAACACAAATATAATAAACTTAGTATTATATGGTATTAGTATAGTTATGATTTTTTAAAAATAAATATTAATATTCAAAATTCTATTGTGTAAATGAAATAATTAAAATTGTATTTTTAAAAATGCACTTTTTGCATTGTGTTTTATACATAATATTTTACAAATTCAAATTATGGAAAATAGTATGTATGAACTATACTAATATGGATGTCAAAACAAAAAGAAAAATAAAACGAATATATTTGATGAATTTTTAAAATTAAAATTCTGAAAATAATGCTATTATATGTTGTATGTTTATAATATTACATATTAAGTTATTAATATTTCATATATAATTTTTTCATTTTTCATTTGATTCACATTTGATCATGTAATTTTATGTGAAATGATAAATAATTGAATAAACTTAGTACAACATGAACCTAACCAATAATAATAGTCCACATCATGATGATGTGGCTTTCTAAAAATCCTTAAAACATAGTGTAAAATAAGGAACACTCAAATAGCTACAAACAAAAAATGTTTATAAAAAATCAATGGATTAAATTTTGCCACATATCATAATCTCATGGTTAAAAAAAATGGTGATGTGGCACAAGAATTTTTTTCATAAAGTTGGGTCCAAAATAAGGATTTGGGTAAATTACTATTGTGGTACATCGAACTTAGATTTGAGTATTATTAAAATTGAGTAATTTATGATCACGTATATACAAATTTCGGGTCGTGCTAAGATCAAACATTAAATTTTAGTTTCATTAAAAAATAAATAATATTAAAATTTAGTTTTTATGATTTGGGATAAAGTTACTATATTTTCGATGTAGTTGTTCAAAATCTTCGCATTATTATTTTTTATAACTGTGAAATTACGGATTTTTGGCATTTTTAAATGCAATATTAAGGATATATATTCAGTCTAATCTGCATTATATAATAGATATTTTGATTATAATATATATCAGTGTTTCAAATTGTGTCGCAATTGCGGCACAATTGCGAAAATTGCGGTTAGCAATTTGATATCACAACGTCGCAATGATTTGTAGCAAAAATAGCAGTTTTGGATGAATTGCGGTCATAGTGGCAATATTGCGGCGCCATTGAAATTGCGGTTTTATAGCACTTTTGATAGTGTTCTGAGTTTCGTGTTCAGATCCGATATGTTATGGAAAAACCTTGTTTCTCTCTCATTTCTTCATCAAATATCATGATACTATATATCAAATCGATCAGCACGATGAGAGGAATGTACCCATGGGATTGGTTTTGAGAGATTTGGTATTTTTATCCCGAAATAGGTACAAAAACACAAATTAAAGTATCATTTCTTAATAATGTAAAATTATAGTATTTTGTATTCATTGATCAAAGTGCTTAAATTATATGTTTTATGTATATAAAATGTGCCTAAAAATCACCATATCAATGATTTAATTTCTTATAGTGTTCATATAGCATTACACTATTACTGTATACTCAATTTTTAAAACTTTCAAGATGTTATTCGGATCATAATCATTTTTTTTTACCGATTTTTGTCCTCGGTCCAACTTCATGACACACTATTACATAAATTAATTTCGCAACGAATGTCCGCAATAAGATCATAGAATCGCAATAGCCTCCGCTATCGCAATCCGCTGGAAAAAATGCCCGACTGCTACGTACTGCAATGTTCCAATTTAAAACATTGATATATATTTTATTATAGTCAGACTACTAAATTTTTATTATGACAATAATAATATCATATAAAAGTATCACTCCTCGAATTTGTATGAATATAATAATATGAATGTCATTGACTCATTTTGTAGCTAAACAATAAATATTGAAAGACTAATTATATGATATTTAGTATATTTTCTAGGACGATGCTACAGTCACTCCCTCACTCACTCCCAAATCCACTCCCTAGGTGGCTGACATGTGGACCCCACACCCACTTTAACAAAAATTAATTTATGTGGGACCCACATGTCATCCAGCTAGGGAGTGAATATGGGAGGGAGGGAGGGAGGGAGTGGCTTGAGCTTTACCCTATTTTCTATTGTATTAATTTTTTGTAGCACTCACCCTCTACTATATAATCATGATAGTGGTTATTGTATTTTTCATCCATTTTGAATAGAATTATGTTTCTCCCAATTTTTTAAATTTTTTGTTATTGTTATTTTATTTTTTAACACGAAATTCTTACCAATTGAGAAATCAAAATTTCAACCACTACGGCACTATATTTTTGTTCTTGGTCCTTTCGAAGGTTTCATGATGTTGTCTCTTTTTTGAATTTAATATTGACTTCAATTTTTTTGTATTATTATAATCTGTACTGTTGCAATCTGGTATATATTATTCTTTTAATTAGAGTTAAAAATGAATAAAGTTCATCCAAACGTACATATCAATGCATATTAAGCCAGAAGTTCGATTTCATGCTTATTATAACTGCTTAATTTAGTATAAGGAATATGCCAGTTTATTATTTTGTTAAATTTATCCTTAATTAAGCACATAAAATATATTTTGTACTGTTATAAACTTATAATAGCTTACTAATTACGATAACTGATTAAATGAAATAAAATACATAATTTATTCATGTCTCTTGACATATTGCCAGAAGCACCAGAAGCGCCAGAAACTATATTAGTTTACTCTTTTTTTCTTTTTCTTTTTAAAAAAAATAAAAAAATTTAAGAAAACTAGAATTGAATAAACTTTATTATTTTTTTAATAGGTTTATTAAGACCAGAAGTTTATTAAAGAAATACGAATTTAAATTTATAATATTAAATTATATGAAATTTGTATTATATACCAAAATTATATATTAACGCACTCGAAATTATTATATGCCAATGGACTCATGATCCAGTGGTTTGGGTGTGAGACACAAAAATTTTATGTTGTGAGAGGTTGTGGGTTCGAGTCTTATTGGCACCAATGGATGGAGGACCGTCGAGTCTTCTCCATTTACTCGTTTTTTTATATAGGGGAGATTCTCAGGCGAGTCTTGGGAGATTCTTGGGCGATTCTTGGTTAATTCTCAGGCGTCTCTTTCTCTCAGGCGAGTCTATCTCACAAGGCGTTCAAGATTATACAACACAAGACAAGAAGAAACAAGAAGAGGTCAAGAGCAAAGCCAATTATACAAATTTCAAGGACCAAATAGCAAAAGAATGAAGGGTAAAGGGTAAAAAATAGAGTCTCTGGATCTTGAAGCAAACGAAAACTATCTCAAGCTGCTAAGTTTCCTAAATCCCTCTCTTTTACTTACACTATGTCTCATAAACCTTCATATGCCCAAATCCTAAAACAAGATGAAAATAACTGGGAATTAGTGACAAATAAAAAGGGTTCAAAACAATATATTAAACAAAATAATATAAATTATAAACAAAGGAAATGTTTTAGATGTTTATCAACCACACATTTTCGACATGAATGTAGGGAATGTCACACCCCGAAATCAAAACGTGACCACCTTGTACTCTTAAACTATATTTAAGAATACAAGAAGCAATATGTACCTTGGAGCATGAGCAAGTATATTTCATATGAAATTTAAGTCTTCAATCTACGACGCAGCTCCACCACCATTTGCAAACACCGATACTAACCTGGGCGTAGTGACAAACAGAGATAAATAGGAATGAGTACGATTGTACTCAGTTAGGGAGAAAACAAAATAACGGGCCCAGTCTCCAACGGTTATACCTAATACTACTAAATCAGCTACACATATTACATAATAACATCAACCCCAAACTATTATAATTAATTCTTAATATCATATTTCTACATATAGGTATACGTACTAACACTATACAAAACACTCGCTAGATTCAAATATATTAATTTAATATTTTACGATAATAAATTAATTAATCTTTTTAGTAATTAAATTCATCCTCGTAAATTCTATTTATTTATTCTTGTATTTATTAAATTTCGTAACCGGTAAGTTGCCCGCAATCACAGTACGGGATGCCCTACCGTTGCGCGTCCAGATCCTCTAGATCTCGAGGGAGTGCCCGAGATCGCAGCACGGGATGCTCCTACCGCATAGAGCCTTGCCTAAGATCGCAGCTTAGGATGCAGCCCCATTTTCGTCAGACCTGACTTCTTCTACTCCTTCTCTTCTATTTTCTTCTTCTTATATTATTTGATTAAATTTTATTAATTACTTCTTTCATCGACTATTTTCTGTTTAATATTGTTATAAATTATTATAAATATTACTCTACTTATGATATTATCTTAGTCATGATAGATTAGCTCAAATGGTAATTTCTCTCATCTCTTAATCCGACGACAGATTAAACCAAATAATAAAATACGACGTGTCTCTATGACGGAATTATTTAACCCTCAATTATTAAGAAACCCCAATTATGCAAAGCAAAAATAATAGAAATAATATAATATAATAAAAAATAAGGAACCGATGGAGAACAAAAGAAAATTCCTAACCTGACATGGATTCAGAAGTAACACGGCACGACGTCAAGTTTCGACCTAGTCGTCTCCATCATTTCTCACCAGTAATACATAACTCATCATTAAATCTTGATTTATTTTCTGAATATTCAAAAGCTGCCAGAAGAGGGTGATGAGGCAACAAAGGGAAGAGTTAGATGAGGAAAATTGGATTCTTTGGTACCATGAATGTATGGCATGCTAGGATGGCAATTGGCCTTCAATATAGGGCGGCCAATGAGGGAAGAGGAATTCACTATGGGCATGCATCTATCAGATGAAGAGGCGGCCATCAAAAGAGAAAGGTGTTTGGGGTTCAGTGAGGAGGTTTAAATAGGGTATTAATCTAGGGTTTAGGGATGGCAATTAATTCGCAATTTCCTAAAATACTTCACAGATCTTTGATATAATTTAAATGCATTATAAGTAAATTTATTTATATATATTCATATAGATAATTTAGAATATAAATTTATGATAATATATCATTTTCATTTAGACTTGAGTTTCTGATTTCTTATATATATATATATAGAGAGAGAGAGAGAGAAATGCTAAAAAGAATTCAAAAAAAAAAATCTAAAAAAAGAATCCAAGGTCCAAAATATATTATTGAAATTAGCAAAATATATTTTTGTATATAGCAAAATATACTGTTGAAAATATATTATTTTATTTTTAATTTTAACAATGTTAACATGTTGGATTCAATCTTCATTTAAATGAACAAAATATATTGTTGAATCAAACATGTTAACATGACTAAAATTAAAAATTAAATAATATTTTTTGCTATATACAAAAATATATTTTACTAATTTCAATAGTATATTTTGGATTTTTGATTCTTTTTTTGGATTATTTTTGTGGATTCTCCTTAGCACACACACATAAAGATTTACTAATATAACACTAGTGCATCTGGCGAAAAGAGAGAAGGCTCCAAGCTCGTTGAAGAAGTGGTACATGATTGGGAGTTGATTAAGAAGAGAAATCGGCGATTAATGGAGGAGGAAGAGGCATGAGCTTGAAGTGGAGTCATGGCGATTTCAAGCTCTGGTGAGGGAGAGATAAAGAAGGAAGGCGTGTCGTGTATTTTGCAAGGGGATAAGGGATCACATGTCTTTGGCCCCCCTGCATATGCAACATGGACATGGTGTGGGATGAACCATGTATAAAGAAGAGTAGCACTTATTTTTATTCGGTCTTTATATAGAGTAAGCATTTAATGAAGCATCATTTCTTTGTTTTGATGTATGTAATAAACCTTAACTTTATTATATTTATTTTTTGGAGGGTCTTTGATCGTCTTCCAAATTTACTCAAAAATAAATAAATATAACACTAGTATATATTTGTTTTTCTTTGAAGTTCTAAGAATATGCAAACATTGCCTAATTATCCTTAATATTAGTTAAAAAAAAATTGATGTGTTACAGGGAACCAATAAGATGTTTCAAATATTATAAACTAGGTCATGTGGAGAAATTTTGCTATACTAAATTGCCTAATAATTATGGAAATCATATACCTGTTTTTAAGTCAAATCTCTCACATACTCACAAGGAAAAACAAGTTATGATGGAATCTGAAAAAGAAAACAATCAAATTATAGTCAATTTATCAGCAAAAAATATAGAAAATAATTTGAAAATTATAACAAAGGAAATAATTTTGGAAAACTTACCTGATATATATTGTAATCCAATCTCTCTAACAAAAATCACTGAATCAATTGGTATTTTAATATCAGTGGGTACCTACATTCCAAAAAAAATAATACATGGTATTAAACTATCAATTAATTGCAAAATAAATACTAAAATTCCAAATTCAATTAAGTTAATTGATAATGATTTTTCAACTATACTACATGTTAAGGAAATATTTGATATTCCAAGTTCTTCTATTTCAACACATAAGAATGAGAAAAGGGAAAACACAGGAAACATACACAATCATTCGAAGAGTGTAAAGCCAATTAAAAACAAATATAAAGATACAAAATTTTTTTTTGTTAAAATATGGCAAAAGAAGAAAAAAATTCTTACTTTTTGGAGAGTTAAGGGTAAAATAGACAATATGCATACTTCTCCAAATAAAAGTATTAGAGAAAGAAAAATTTCAGAAAAGGATAATATCATAAATAATTTAAATCAAAATCATTTGAAAAAGAAATAAAAAATGGTCCAGGAAAAGATCAAATTCAGGATAAAGTTAAAATATCACAACAATTGATTATTTGTAATAAACAACAATCACTACCTAATTTTATCAAATCACTATTGGATCCTAAAATGCCATTAAACCCTAAAATTATAGAAAAATAACCAAATCCAATGTCTCTCTCACTAACTGATATTGAACCATATCAATTGGATGACACAACCCTAGTGCCAATTCAATGTTCAAATTCTTTGGATATAATTAGGGTCGAAACAATTAATAACACAGGGTTAAATACCAACACTGAGCAAAACTATCCAATTAGTCAAGAAAATATGGATATAAATAATTTAGATAAAGAGAACTTACATTGTATTAAGGAGCACACTAATATGTCTATTGTAAAGAGTCCAATTCAAAACATCATTAAAACACTTGAAAAAAATCAAAGAAAGATAAGTGAATATTTTTATAAAATAAATAATAATATTAACAGTGGGCTTTTAGAAACAAATAATAATACCAGTTGCAGTAGAATTTCTTGTTATGATATAATGGAAAATCCCATAAACCAAACTGCACATATAAATAACAATATAATATCAGAAAATATCATCAAAAATAAAAATAAAACAATTAAAATGGATGAACAAAGAAGAAGTTCTAGACTATTAAACAAACAAGCAAATCATTATCAATCTCTTATTGAAAAAGCACAACTAGTTAAATTTAAAGAAATTCAGAAAGATAGATCAAAAAGGCACAAATATAACAAGCAAAATAATACATAAATTAAAGCATTGAATTTGGAAGGGAAAATGGAAATAATGGATAAAAATGAAATTGTGGATATTTTATCATCAACTGAAATTGATATTACTGATGATATTAAAGCCACAATAAATAATCTAGTAGAAGAACAAAGTACTTAAGTACTTGTTCAGTTTAGTGGGGAAAAATATATAAATGTTATATAAAAAATTAAATTTTTTATCATGGAATGTAAGAGGATTGAATGCAATTGGGAAAAAAATATTAGTTAATAAAAATATAAATGATGAAAATATTGATATATGTTGCTTACAAGAGACAAAAATGAAATTAATAGATAAAAATATAAATAATGAATGTTTTGGTAAAAAACTTAATTCTTATGATTGTTCTATAAATTTAGATAATTTCTACACTAATGTTTCTAATTCTACATAGATAAGTAATGGAGAGGAGCAAGGAGGAATTATTTCTACAGAAGGGCTATGGTGGTTTAATCTGGACATGAATGAAGAAGAGAGATCTAGAGACATAATTGATCGAATTAACCAAACAATGCTGAGTGAACATACCATGGAAAGAGCAGCTGCAAATATGGAGAGCCTAATTGGTACGTCCATAGCAGAATCCTCAAGCGGTTGTAATCTCCGTAGTGAAGAGATTCATGATTCAGTAGATTCAGAAGAGGTGGTACTGTTGGAGGGTAATGAGCTAGTTTTGGAAGAATTAAGTTTCGTGATTGAACCCTAGAGCAAATGGTGAAGGATGATTGGAAGTGTTCTTGTTGGAAGTGCTGACACTTGTCGTTCTCCTTTTCATCGCGGGAGTCATGGTGGTACAGAAGGGTTTGGATAGAAGTAGACAGGGAGAGTGAAGAGGTTATCGACGACGGTGTTCATAGTTCAGGAGAAGGAGAGGATCGATGGATGAATCGATGGATGGTGGAATTGGCTGAAGAATTTGCTGAAGGGAGAGGGTGAAAGACGTTCATCTTCGCTGAGTGGTGATAATTGGGGAAAAGTTATTAATCGAAGAAATGAGTTACTAGTTTTGAGGAGGAAAGCAAATGACTTGATTTCCCAGTTTCACGAGATTTCCTGGATTTGAAGAAGATATGGAAATGAAATCTTGGAATATAAATGATGGAATTGTTTTTCCTGATTTTTTCAAGGGATTTCAATTACTGTTTTTAGGTTTTAAACATGCAATTTAATTAGAAGGTATTTAGGAGTAGTATTTTAGCTAGTTTAGGGCAAATACCTTCTTTAGTTGCATGATTTTGTAAACATTCAAAATTTTAATGAATCACATAATAGAAGTAGGACTTAGGAGCCTACTCTATTTTTCTCAAAAAAAAAATTATGTACTAGAAGTTACAAGCATATTTACATTTATTTTTCGTGTGTTTTTATTTTTATTTTTTTTGTACGTTTATTTTTCTTATACATTTATTCTCGTACATCTAATTATATTTATTTATACACCCACATTTACAATTTAATTTATTTGTACACATAAAATTTGATATTTATTCCTATTCGACATGTTAAATTTACCGAAACTTGAGTTTGTTATCCTTGACATGTCGGGCAAGATATGTCATGGATTCTTGATGTTGAGATTCATCTCGACTCTATGGGTCTTGGAAACATCATAAAAATGAAAAATAAGGCATCAATCAAAAAACGGACGAAGACGATGATTGTTCTTCATCACCATCTCCACGAAACAAAACATTAAAGAGTGAATACCTTACTATCAATGATCCTCTAATTTTGTGCACATGACTTAATTTTTTCAAGATGTAAGTTTTTCGTTCTGCGATTATGTTATTAAATCGGAATCGAGACAAAAAAAATTGTAAGGATCTTGAAAACGGACAAACGAAAATATCTCGCACTAAAATTATTTTTTATCTTATAACAGTGACACATGTAAGAATTTTGAAAACGGACAAACAAAATATCTTGCACTAAAAATCGTTATTTATATCTTGCACTAAATATCGTTATTTATCTTATAACTGACAAACACGCCCCAAGCTTCTCTTGATTTTTATTTATTTTATTTAATTAATTATTTATTTAATTTTGTTATTTTAAAGATATAACCAACAATTTCTACCCTAGTTACATGGAGGCGAGGTGTTTATGATGAGTTTTGGTGGAGATACTTACAGATAGAGTGATACCTTATAATCCTATTTGGCAACACTACTTGGCTCTTAATTATCGTCATGTTGATGGTCAATTTCCAATGTACAAAAATGGATTATTATGCTATTTACCCTAATTTCAATCAATTTTGTTGACAAGTCACCAATTAAAATTTAATGAAAATTATTCCCAACTTATATTCCCAATGAGTAATGATACGCCCACTCCCTCCCTCCCTCCCTCTTTCCCTCCCTCTCACATGAATAGTGCAATTTGTGGGTCCTACGAATTAAATTTTGTAAAAGTAGGTGTGGGTTTCACATGTCAATAAGGGGCCGTTTGGCAAGCGGAATTAGTAGAATGGAATCGAATTATAAGGTGGAGGAGAAAAAAGTTCTGGAATTAGTAATTCTACAGTTTGTTTGGATGTCTAAATTATAAGATGCTGGAAAGTTTAATTTTTTGTTTGGTTGTTGATTTTTTTTTTTTGGAATTTTGTTAATTGTGAATTGAGATGATATTTAATTCAACTACGAAAATATTAAAAACTATAATTTAATTATCATTAAAAATCACCAAATTAAAGTATTGATAGACAAAATGAAAGCAAAACAAAAATGTTATGAGTATTTGATGAATGGCATTATAGTGAATTATGTCAATTGTGAATATTCATAATATTTTTTGTTTGAAATTAAAATCACATAACAAACAATCCAAATTAGAACTATCACAATACAACGACTTGATACTCGAAATGAGGTAATCACTATTATTTTTTTTTCAATCAAACCCGTAGGTGCTTGAATTAAATCAAAGAGTTTTACAGAAAGATTCCTTACACTTAACAAAACAGTACTGAATAAAGAAAGTAAAAGGAGGCAAAAGCATATTAAAATCGCATGTCGTAGCAAAATTAGAAAGCACAAAGGTAGAGGAAGGTGATTTCCACTACAAAAACTGTGAATCGAGTTCGCCCATTTTGCTAGTCCATCTGCTTCCTGGTTAAAAACTCTCGGAATGTGCTCGATCTCCATTGAAGTAAGCTTGGGCCACTTTACCATGATCTTCTCTAGTAAATAGAAGCTTCTCCATTTATAATCAATACTTCTGAGAACTCGATACTGTATATAAATATATAATCAATACTATGAACTCAATTTATATTTTACATAACCAATTATATTTATACTACTCAATTTATAATGAACAGTCAGTATATGACATAAGAAAGGGTCAAATTGAGAAGGGTGTTAATGAATCGATATTGCACAATTAGTAATGCATAGTCAATACATTCGATACTTGACGGTCAATTTATACTCTTCAGAATCAATTTTGACGAAAGAAATAAGAGTACAATCTGAATTAAATGAGAAAATTGTCTATATAAGTACTTAACAGAGGGTTCCTCAATATCAACAATGCATCAGACATTGAATTAAGACCAAAACAAAGAGAGAACCTCAAATAATTTTCAAGTAAACATATCAATTAATCCAAAAAAAACGTGAGATATAACCTCAAATCCTCAATCAACCAGTCTCAGAAGAGAAGGACGAGAGAGAGAGAGAGAGAGAGAGAGAGAGAGAGAGAGAGAGAGAGGAGCTAGGAGCAGATCAGAGATCGGAGAACCATGAGCACTTAGGAGCTAGAGGGAGAACCGTAGAAACATGAGTACTTAGGAGCCATACAGCATATGAGTCATTCATGGAGAGCAAATAAAAGGAGAGAGGTTAATGGTGATTTGGGACAAATTATTTTCCTGGCATTTGGCGCTCCAGATATTTGTGGAGCGGAAGTTTGCAGGTAAACATAAGGATTGAGAATACCCGCATTTGAAAATTCTAATTTTTAATGTTAACCAAACGCAGATTTATGTTTTGCTGGAATTTAAAAATCTAATTCCACTCCAAATTCTGCTATCCAAACAAGCCCTAAATATAGAGAGTGAATTTGGAAGTGAAAATGGGAGTCACTGTAACACCGCCCATTCCCAATATTGCATCTAATTAAATTTTTATTTTTAATTTGATTATTTTAATCGAAATTTAATTTATTATTAATTAATTTAATTTAATTTTTATTAATATAAAAATTTAAAATGCAAATTGAAGATATTTTTCATGAGAAAAGTTGGTGAAATTAGGGGGTGTTTGGAGGTAAGAATTTCAAGTGGAATTAGAATTTTAAGATTCAACAAATTAAAATTTTTTGTTTGGACATCTTTTAAAATGTGGAATTAGCAAATGAGGGTAAATATTTCTCCTTATAAACCTACAAATTGTAATTCTCCAAATATCTAGAGTGCCAAGATGATGGAAAAGTTTAGATCTAACAAAATACATGCTAATTGAGTTTAGAGTTTGTTCTAATAATAATAATAATAATAATAATAATAATAATTATTATTATAATTACACAATTATTATATTTATAATTATTAAATATATTAATATAATTTTATATATCATTATAATAATATATAATAATTACCATACATAATATTATTATTATGTATATATAATTAAATTATTAAATCATAATAATATATAATAATAATAATAATAATATATAATAAAATTATAATAATATCATTATAATTAAATTATAATAATATATAATTAAATTATTAAATTATAATAATATATAATAATAATAAAAATATATAATTAAATTATAATAATATCATTATAATAATAATAATAATAATAATAATAATAATAATAATAATTAAATTATGTATATATAATTAATATAATATAATATATATTATTGTAAATATTATTATTATATTATTATTATACATATAACTATGATATAATTATTTGTTGTAATAATAATAATAATAATTATTATTATTATAAATGTATTAATAATAATAATAATAATAATAATAACAATAATGATAATAATAATAATAATAATAATAATAATAATAATAACAATTAATTATATATTATAATATTATAATACCATAATACCATAATAATAATAATAATAATAACAATAACAATAATAATAATAATAATAAGAATAATAATAATAATAATAATAATAATACTAATAATAATAATAATAATAATATTATAACATTATAATAATAATAATAATAATAATAATAATAATAATAATTTAATATTATATGATAATACTGTTATATTGTATTAATTTCAATCAAACATTTGTTATATATTTTCAATAATGAAATTCCAGAATTTTTCTAACCAACCAAACAAAAAATTATACTTTCCAGCATCTTATAATTCGGACATCCAAACAAACTGTGGAATTACTAATTCCAGAACTTTTTTCTCCTCCACCTTATAATCCAATTCCACTCTACTAATTCCGCTTGCCAAACGGAAGGAACATAGTAAAAATCCTCTACACAAAATAGTTGTCAAGACCAGTCACATCAAGAAAAAAAAATTAGCAACCAGAAAATAAAAGAGGCATTTCACAACTGACATTTCCGTGATACAAACCAACTTTTATTCAACAGCAGTACAAAACACACACTACTATTAAAAACACCAAATAATAAAAAGTTAAAAAGCACAAAAGTAAAATCAACATACAACACAATGTATTATTTATTCGTCTCAACATATCATAAACACCATGCTTAACAGCTTGATCCGTTGAAGGGACTTCAGTGGTGACCAGGGAGCTTCTCCTTGATCTTGTCCATTATGCCCTTCTTCTCGGGCTCTCCAGTTAACGTTGTACCAGTAGTACCAGTAGTACCAGTTCCATATCCATGCCCTCCAGCAGTGGTACCAGTAGTACCAGTAGTACCAGTTCCATATCCATGCCCTCCAGCAGTGGTACCAGTAGTACCAGTAGTACCAGTTCCATATCCATGCCCTCCAGCAGTGGTACCAGTAGTTCCAGTTCCATATCCCTGCCCTCCAGTACCGGTGGTAGCACCAGTCCCGTATCCTTGCCCTCCAGTCGCACCATAGCCATGCTGTCCAGTCACGGGCGTCTCGTCCTTGCGAGTTCCGGGGAGCTTATCTTTGATCTTATCCTTTATGCTCTTCTTCTTCCTTCGTCCTCCCATCCCGTCATCTTCGGACTACACAAATTCATATCATTTCATGAACAAAATCATATAAATAATTGTGAACATAACGTAATCAAAATGGAACATGCAAATTACCGAGCTGCTCGAGCTGGATCCAGAGCGATGAAGCACTCCAGTGACGCCATGTCCTTCCTTGGGCCTCTGTGGTTGGTGTTGCGCACCGGTACCGCCAGTAACACCTTCATGGGTAACGCCGGTACCGGTACCAATACCAGTACCTCCACCAGTTCCATATTCACCGGTACGGTGCCCATAGCCACCCGTACCGCCACCGCCACCAGTACTATAGACTGACGGTTCATCGCGAATTGGATTACCATACTCGTCAACCCTTACAATAGGGTTGCCATACTCATCCACTCTAGTCCTGTGTTCAGCCATCTCTTTCGATTTTTCTTCACAAAGGTTTAGTGTTGATTAAGAGTGAGGAAATGCAAGTGAGAATTGAACACAAACGAGGGGGGTATTAAATAGAAGGAGAGAGAGAGGCTCGGGACTTGCGAGTGGGGACGTGGGCCGGTGTCTAGAAGGGACACGTCGAACGACTCACATGCAGGGCACCGTGCAGATGAGTGGACACCTGTGTGCTAAGGGCTTAATTTCTGTCGGCATAGTCCTAGAGACAAAAATGTGGATTCGGGATATCGAAAGAAATGGAAGATATGCTTGGATTAATATGGGGGTTTGGAATTTGGATAGGTATCGACACTCTTCTGCCGCGTGGTACTTGGGGAAAATCAATTCATTGTTTACTAATTATATATGGTCTGCTTTTGAAGTTATATATTTTTAATATTAATTTTAATCGTCACTTTTAACTAAAAGTAGTTTAATTAAAAATAGTAGGTAATTAGGAGGTCGGCTCAAATCGAATAACTGATTTAAATCGAATCCGATAAATTCAAATGGACTCGAATCGTTCAATTTTTAAATCGATTAAAATTATATTAAATAAATCGAATTGTTATTTAATTTATTTGATTAAATCGAATAAAAAATATATAATTTTAAAATAAAAATATACATTATAAATATAATTGTATTATTTTATGCAATTATTATATTTTTTTTTTATATTTTAACATTAATATATTAAAAAATATGAAAACGAGATGTTATTCTTCGGTTCGATTTAATCAGTTTTCAAAAGAAAATAGACTACAATCAATCCTATCGTCTCTAATCACAAAAACATTAGCAAATAGATTACAACCAATCCTATCGTCCCTAGTACACATGAACCAAACGGCTTTCATAAAGCAAAATTCCATTATAGACTCATACGCCCTAGCATCCAAATTATTATTATTATTCTACTATAAAAAGAAAAACATTCCCACTGTCATCCTCAAAATAGATTTTGCAAAAGCCTTTACCGATGTTTCGTGATCTTTTACAAGAAAATTATGAAAGTAAGAGAATTCCCAAATAAATGGATCAAATTGATCATCAATTTCTTGGAATCATCGACTTCTACAATAAAGATAAATGACACCAATTCCCCTACTTCCAACACAAAAGAAAATTCCGACAAGGAGATCCCCTATCTCCTTTTATCTTCAACCTTGCCGTGAACTTCCTCCAAACACTAGTAACAAAACTCGAATCCCTATTCATCCCCTCTAACCCTCTAAATAATCCAATATTGCAATCTGTCAACGACACCATCTTCTTCCTAGAAGCTCACCTTATGAATATCAAGCTACTATCTCTTGCAATTTGTTTCTTCAACGAAATAACGGGTTTTATCGTAAATTGGAACAAAAACGTCTTCTCAACAATTGCAATACCCAATTGTCATGACACAACTATACGATTCATACTAAATTTGTGAAAAGACGGATCTACCAATACAATGAAGGAAATACAGTTACAAATCAACTAGTTGAATGTACAAATGAGTGTAGACAAACATACGTGTTCGTCGGAACGATTGGATGCATAATAAGATTATGCAAATCTGGCAGAAATTACATGGTGCGTCATGACGCACCATATTGTGCGTCATGACGCACAGTAGAGTAATTCTGAGAAAGTCAATCTGTGAGTATACCGTCACGACGCACCAAGTTGTGCGTCATGACGGTGGTACGTCATGACGGACGTTATCCTGCGTCATGACGGTACACTGTGTAACGGCTAGATCCATGTAAATGTGACTGGTGCGCCGTGACGCACCATATGGTGCGTCACGACGCACTGTGATCCGAATTCTGGATTAGCAGTTTTTGATACTCATTAATACTCATTAATTCAGAGATTTAATATATAATCTTTGTAACCTATCTCTCTCACGATTCAGATCCAGACCTAATTCTAGTAGAGAATAGAGAGAACTTGTGAGACAAGTTAGTGGAGAATAGAGATTAGATTTAAGCAAGTTTGTGGGAATTTTAGGGGAATTCGCCGCAACCGAAAGACGCGAGCTCGAGGTGGATACGAGTAGAGAAATCTCGCTTGAGATTTTATGTTGTGATCAGTCAAGAGCAAGGTCGAGCAAGTTCGGAGACAAACCGGATAAAATCCGGTTGTATATGACAAATCGGAGCTTCGGATTAGGTGTCGAATCGCGCGGGCGTGGGACGCGTGTGTTACCGAGATCGAAGCAAGGACAACAACTACTCAAGAACAACCCTTCACCGTGACCAATTTCACGTGGTATGAATCTATGTCTATAATCGTTATATTCATAGGTAGTTGCATGTAGTTTAGGATTCGTACGATCGAGTCGTCGGTGTGGTCCTCGGGATCGGGTCGGACCGAGCTCTTCAATCCGCTGCGCGGAGCTCGGTAGTGACTCCGATACCCAACAGTGGTATCAGAGTGATCGTCACGATTCGATCATCGAATCGATTTCGAATAAGTGTTATTCGGAATTTCATGTAGAATTTTAGGACATAATCATGTAGTTATAAAATTAGGACCATAGAAATCTTACTAGTATTTGATCATGAGATGATCAAAAGAATCTAGAAGTAATCATGAATTGTTCATGATTAATCGCTTTTTGAAACGATTAAAATCTGTTAAAATTACAAAATAAAACTGAAAAACAGGTCTGGTGCGTCATGACGCACACGGAAAATCCAAGAGTTGGATCTGAGGCGTTACTCAGTCCGTCGTGACGCACAAAAGTTGTGCGTCATGACGCACCGTGTAAATTCATACCGTCATGGCGGACCATTTGGTGCGTCGTGACGGTAGAAGCCCAAAAAGTTTCTGGCAAACTGAACAAAATGGTTTTGTTCAGTGCGTCATGACGCACCCTCTGGCGTCATGACGGACCAGAACAGTCCGTCGTGACGGTATAACCAACCGTCATGACGGAAGGACTTGAAAAAGTTTCTGGCAAACTGGACAAAATTATTTTGTACAGTGTGTCGTGACGCACCGTCTGGCGTCACGACGGTCAGTCACAGTCCGCCGTGACGGTAGTAACTGTTGGTTCAAATTTCCTAGGGTTTGATTATCTCAAAATAATGTCGATCCACTAATCCATTTACGGGAGTGATATTTATAGAGATAGAAGATGTAACTCACAAAAGAATCAAAAGAAGAATCAAGACATCGAAAGTCAAGACTATGAATAAACGATGACACGAAAGCGCATGATCAAGATGTCGAAGAATCGCGAAGATACACATATATCAAGACATCGAAGATTCCGCAAGTTGGGATATCACACAAATCACCAAAACAATTTATAGGTATCCCTAAACTTGTTTATGAATTATTAAGCTCAAAATTAGTCAAATTAATATATTCGAAATTCATCAAAATGATGAAATAATAAATCAGGCTGATAGTAGGATGTCCGTTATAACGGAACTCATTGTCCGTTACAACGGACATGCTCGTCCTATTCAAGATTGGAAAACACAGTATAGTCCGTTACAACGGATCAACCAGTCCGTTGTAACGGACACCACTTAAGCGTTGTAACGAAATAATGTCCGTTATAACGCTAATTAAATCCAAACTTGAAGGGTGTCACAGAACTATGTCCGTTACAACGGACATATATGTCCGTTCTAACGGACATTGAATTCACTTCAGTATAACACTTTCCTCTCCATGTCCGTTGTAACGGATCAACCAATCCGTTACAACGGAAAGCCTCTCAACGTTGTAACGGAGTATTCTCCGTTACAACGCAAATTAAAATCAAAACTGAAGTGAAGTCACAGTATGAGGTCCGTTGTAACGGACTTGTCAGTTCGTTGCAACGAACTTCCTAACACAGACTTCCGTTATAACGGACATGTATTCCGTTGTAACGGACTGTGTAATAATTCGAATATAACAGCCGTAACGGCTAGTTTGACTTATGGTCCGTTACAACGGACTATGCAGAAAAAGCAAATTAAGGGAAGGGTCTATGTGTTCTATAAATAGAACTCTTCCCTCATTCTCTCTCATCATCTCAACCAATATATTTTCCCAATCAAAAGAGAGAATCCTAGCTTTAAATCTTGAGCTTAATCATCTAAACATTCTTAGAGATTATTAGATCCAATTTCAAATCCACTACTAAACGATTCCCAACTTGCGTGACCGATCACGACTAGTTCGTTAGTAGTACAATTGTAATAGGCTAGTTACTATTTGTAAAGCCCGCCATTGATCGATCATTTCGTGTAAATCGATCAAGGCAAAACCTTGTAATTGCTTGAGTTGGATATTCAATCGAAAGCCGAAAAGGCGCAAGGGCATCCCGGAGACGTAGGTACTTGCAATCAATCGAGTCGGTCGATTGAGCAAGTAGCCGGTGAGTTAAAGCTACAAAGCAACCACCCACCGAACTCCGTAAACAAATATCGCGTGTTATTTGTTTCGGTATTGTATTTCTTTATCTAATTTATTTACGCTTCCGCACCAAATTGTATTTGTATCCATTACCGCGAAAATTGGACCTTAGGATTACCTATTCACCCCCATCTAGGTCTCAATTAAACAACAGTAACCAACCGTCATGACGGACGGACCTGAAAAACTCTCTGGATTGGACAACAAAATTGTTTTGTATTGTCCGTCATGACGCACTATCTGGCGTCATGACGAACGAGTGAAGTCCGTCGTGACGCACCAAGTTGTGCGTCACGACGGAAGTCAAAGGAAATCCAATTTAGTACTGTGCGTCATGACGGACGTTATGTTGCGTCATGACGCACCATGTAATTTTTTCTGATTTATTTATTTATGGTTCTAATCATTATTAATTATGTTCATTCATCATGATATACTTGCGCATTGATGTAATTAGATTATATCACATAAATCCCTGTATAATACTTAAGTCATGAAATGCCTTCCATGTTCACAACCTCCGAGTTTGGTCATCACACCTTGCACGGTTTCAGGCCAAAGTTGGGTGTGCATTGTTGTATGAATCAATGTGAGAGGCACGCGTTAATTGGGGACAAATGCGGGTTCAGGCCAAAGTCGGGCGCATTTGTAGTTCAATTGAACGATATGTGAATATGGTTGTGACTTAACCGTCCAAACCAATCCGATTGGGGTTCGGGGGCATAGTTAGGATGCACAAACGGAATTCGAATCATATATGATATGGTTTGATACCGAAATCCTATAAAGGGTCAAGAGTCACATTGGATGTGATTGGATTTATCCTACCTAAATAGTGAGTTCCCATTTGTCGGCCATAGTCACTTGTGGGAGGATCATGAAATATGGGTCTTGAAGTGTTATTGGATTAAGAATCCCGAATCAATATTAGGGTTATTGATTTGATAAAAGTAACATATTTCATATCACATAAACATATAGAATAAGTACGCACGGTTAGTTGTCAATGTCATAATTCATGTAGAATAATAATTTAAGCAAAAATCTGACAAACTTGAGAAGAAGTCAAATAATATTGTATATCAAATGTTGATATACATAGACACGAACCTTCAAAGGAGTTTGAAGATTTATAAGAAACAAGAGTCTAAGGGTGATTAAGACAAACGTTGCCTTAATCAAGGATTTGGGTAAGTTGTTGTCCCAATATCAAAAGAAAGGTTAAATCCGAGGAGGATTAATCCAAAAGTTGATAGTAATATCTTCTTTTGACATTATCATTTTGACTATGTGTATGCGATACACATGTCTAGAATCCATTTGATGGAATACTAGTTTCATTCGAATAAGATTCGCATGACAAGTACAATACTTGTTTAATAAGCAAGATGACAAAAGTGTCATTCCAAAGGTTGGAAAACCGGTCAACGACTTATCAAAATACATACATTTTGAATGTGTGTAAATAAGTAAGTTCGGAGGCGAGAGGAGGCTACAAATATTTCATTATATTTACCAATGATTATTGTAGATATAAAGATATCTATTTAATGCGTTTGAAACATAATTTTGAATAAGTTCAAAAACGTTTCGAAATGAAATATGAAATCAACTAAGCGAGAAAATCAAAGTCTTTCGATAAGATCGAAGAGACGAGCATTTTTAAGCTATGAGTATGATAATCATCTAGAAAATTTATGAAAAGTTTCATTGTTATTTTCATTCGGAACATCAATGTAGATTAATGTGTCTGAAAGGAGAAATCAAACTTTGTTGGACATTGTTTGATAGATGATAAATCAAAATTAATTTTCCCAAATAAGATTTGGAAATTTACTCTTAAGACCAAGGTTAATCACATACCTTCTAAGTCGGTACAAAAGACTCCATATGTGATATGGATCGGAAAGAAATTAAATTGAGGGTTAATGTGGTTTCAGGCCAAAGTCGGGCACGTTAATAGTTCAATGTTAATGAAAACTTCCGATGTTATCTTTTGTAAGATTTGGAGATTTGAATTCGAAAACTGGTTTTGGATAAACTAAATCTCAAATCTTGATATGTTCATTTATTGAGTATTCTTATAGAAATTAAAGGATATCATTTATTAAATCCCAATGAGAATTAGATTTTCATAGTTCGAAGAGATACCTTCTTAAAGGAGGACTTAATGTGCATAAGTTTGGAACTTGATGTCACTTATATCTATGAGGGCTAGTGGGAGATGAATCGATCTCGAAAGGTTCGAGACTCGAAACGGGACATTTGAACCGATGAATATGATTGGAATTTCATCAAAAGTTGATGAATCCAAGTCAAGGTCACAAAGCGATTTTATAGATCAATTTAGACACGTCACGAATCGATAAATTGTGAATTTATCAAAGAATGTGACAAACGAATCGATCTCATACATGATGAGTCGATGGGCTAAAATGATGCTATGAAGGATAAAAATTTCACATGGCATAGTGCCATGGATCATGATTCAATCCATGCATGTCATCAAGTTTAGAACTTGGTTTAAACATTCCTTAGGGTATGACCCATAGGATGTAAGTGAGTTTTCAAAGTGAAAGCTAACGTGGATTGGAATATGTATACTTACAAAGCAAGAATGTTTATGAGATTCGAGAATTCATGATATGATCATGAAGAAAAGGTTTCACAAATAATCAAGCTTGATTCATTCGGATGCGTACAAGATTAACGCGGCGCTCAAGGAAATGTTCCAAAAGCAAGAGCGTATTGAAAGGTTCAATACATTAAAGGAGTTGATTAACTGTAAGATGCCTAACGGATCTTTGGTTAGTACTCACGTGTTAAAGGTACAAGTGTAGATTGATCGTCTCAAGAAATTGGGAGAAAATCTGTCACCAATAATGCAACAAGATTTGATCTTGTGTGCATTGTCAACGATTTTTTCCACTTTCGTGATGAAATATCACATGCATTCGATGAACAAGACGATTCCCGAGCTTCATAGGGATGCTCAAGAGCTTTGAATCGAAGATGCTTAAGGCATTAAAGGGGAACTCAAAGCAAGAGTTGCTAGGGATGTCCTCATGATTCAAGGAGGAATTCGTAAGAATCAAAAGAAAAGTATACAAATTTCAACGATTCATATGATGGATTGAAGAATAATTCATGAAATTGGAATTTTATTCTGATAAAATTATAATTAGTTATAATATTATCAAGAGCAAAAGAAAAGCTTTGTGTAGATGTGAAGGTTAGTGGGAGCCCCATACATTTCTTATATTAAAATATATGAACGATATATTTTTTGTAGGAAACGATTGTCGTTTCGCTATGAAAATTCAGACGAGACAACTTATGAGATAAGCATAAAAATCTATAAGATAGATTTAAAATTTCTCGATCTGAATTGAAGTATGTACATCGACAAAACACTGAAAATGGTTTTCAGTACATAAATCCAAGATCGGATTTCTTCCAAATGTCGAATGGCGAAGTTTTTCTGAGGATCGATGTACGACATCGAGTTAAAGAAAAGTAGAAAATTGGATATTTTATGTTTCGACAATAGAATATTCCAAATACGCCATGATATGTACTAATCTTTAAATATTGTTCATATTAAGTGTCGTAATTATCAATCGAATCCAGAGAATATTTCGTTTCGAATACTTCATATGGTTGGTTCGAACGAAAACAATTTAATATGGTTGTATAATGGTTATACTTTACACATGCATAATAGTTATGTAACATTTAAAAACTCGGATTCATATTGAAATTAATAAACAATATCTTTTTAGAAAGGATTATACCGATAGTCTTTATTAAATACAACACATTTACGAAATGTGTACATATTTTGCTTAAATTAAATTGAAGTTGTATGAAAAAGTTTCACAACAACTAAAAATGAAAATTCTACGATGGAATTTGATTTCAATGCGGCTTACGAAGCCGAAATGGAAACGTTATGGATCAAGGTGTTGATCATACTTGGTATTGTCCCAAGTAATAGGATTCTTTGGTTATCTATTTCGATAGTCGAAATAAAATAAACCAAAAGAAACTGAAATAACATAACCACTCCAAACTTATATTAAAAATAGGTATTGGATACCTAACAAAAATTGACACTAACGGGAGCGTAGCGGAACCGTTTACAAAAACTGCTTTCTTCCTAGTTAAGCATGAATGTCATGCGAAGACTATAGGTATATAGATACCTAGAGGAGGAATAGATTTGAGGTATAGTTATCTAATACCGATAGTCATCGCAGATTATAATCCTAGCAGAGATTATAGGTGTAAACGCTGTATCAAACAATACTTACTCTATATTAGTGCATTTCAAAAAATTTAAAATTTTACTTGCATTTATACTTATATGAAAACTTGTGCGTGGTTGTGTAATTTGATTACACGAACCTTGATTTATGACTTGTGTGAGCGTCTACGTGATACGTGATCATGTTAAGTAAAACCGTCACATTTCAAAAGTCATATTTCAAAAACGTCCCTAGTCATGATTAGGATACTTATGTGATAAGTATATCTATTATAAGATAATAGACTAACATGTACACTAGCATATTCGCCGAGGTGATGATTATGTTTTGCTAATCATAGGACAAACAGTTTGTCAAATCGGGAATATGGATATGCATTAGATTATGTATATTGTGACTTGACCAAAAGTGCGATACCATGACATGGTTTAGTCATTGTAGATGGAATCGTAACGAATGGGGTCTTAGTTCTTCACACTTGAGATGATCATGGATCATTTTTCGTGCGTAACATAATGCTTAGATATAATCCTCCACTATCTGTAACAGGATGGTGATGGGATTATGATCGGGTATTATCTGAAACACGGAATTTGATGTGAGTCATCAATATAGAAATTGTTCCTTTCGAGAGAAAGAGATATCCCTTAGGCCTATCGATGAATAGATCAACGAAATATCTGGCCAGAGTCAATGATATTAATTGTTAATATCGATTGTGTTTGTTGATTCAATTCGGTATCGAGAAAATAAGTTTAGTCAATCAAATCATAAGGATGACTATCACCGTGCCTTTTGATTGACGGATATCGTGAACAAGAGAACTGAACGCTACCGTTCGAGATGGGTATAAATGATCACAATCATTTTTCGTTTTCAACGTGGGAAAACTATGATGGATTTCTTCCTAGATCCCTCTCATTAGCCCGTGAGCTTAGGCATAAGTTCACTACCATTGCTTGATACGAACCTACGCGGTCACACATAGAGATGTCTTATTTCGGGCTTAAATTTCAATCTCTAAGGTTATGTGTACATGAGATGTACACTAGTACTTTCTTTAGTTGGATCTTGAACTTAGTGGGAGACTGAAGGAAATACAGTTACAGATCAACTAGTTGAATGTACAAATGAGTGTAGACTAACATACGTGTTCGTCGGAACGATTGGATGCATAATAAGATTATGCAAATCTGACAGAAATTACATGGTGCGTCATGACGTACCATATTGTGCGTCATGACGCACAGTAGAGTACTTCTGAGAAAGCCAATCTGTGAGTATACCGTCACGACGCACCAAGTTGTGCGTCATGACGGTGGTACGTCATGACGGACGTTATCCTGCGTCATGACGGTACACTGTGTAACGGCTAGATCCATGTAAATGTGACTGGTGCGCCGTGACGCACCATATGGTGCGTCACGACGCACTGTGATCCGAATTCTGGATTAGCAGTTTTTGATACTCATTAATACTCATTAATTCAGAGATTTAATATATAATCTTTGTAACCTATCTCTCTCACGATTCAGATCCAGACCTAATTCTAGTAGAGAATAGAGAGAACTTGTGAGACAAGTTAGTGGAGAATAGAGATTAGATTTAAGCAAGTTTGTGGGAATTTTAGGGGAATTCGCCGCAACCGAAAGACGCGAGCTCGAGGTGGATACGAGTAGAGAAATCTCGCTTGAGATTTTATGTTGTGATCAGTCAAGAGCAAGGTCGAGCAAGTTCGGAGACAAACCGGATAAAATCCGGTTGTATATGACAAATCGGAGCTTCGGATTAGGTGTCGAATCGCGCGGGCGTGGGACGCGTGTGTTACCGAGATCGAAGCAAGGACAGCAACTACGCAAGAACAACCCTTCACCGTGATCAATTTCACGTGGTATGAATCTATGTCTATAATCGTTATATTCATAGGTAGTTGCATGTAGTTTAGGATTCGTACGATCGAATCGTCGGTGTGGTCCTCGGGATCGGGTCGGACCGAGCTCTTCAATCCGCTGCGCGGAGCTCGGTAGTGACTCCGATACCCAACATACAATACCTAGGACTTACTCTAGCATACAAAAAACTGCCAAAAACATCATACCTACCTTTAATTAAGAAAATCATACATAGATCTAATTTTAAACACATTATCAAACATTGACACGTGTCTCTATTTGTTTTTTCTATTTCAATTCAATTTGTATCCAAAAATATCATCAAAGATTGACACCTCTTTGCTTTTTCAATTTCAACCCAATTTGTACCCATATATGACACGGAGAAATATAATTGGCTCCCAAACTCATCCTCATATTCTTGATGAGGTGACAAAGTCAATTGATTAACATATCTAATTAACTCAATTAAATGTTAATTGATACGTTTAATTAACACGCCAATAATTTATAATATGTTAATATTAGCAAATGTTAATTAACGTGTCAATTCAATTAAGCGATCAATTCAATCGTTAATCGAGTCAATTATTAATACTAATCAATTCATTTAATCCTATGTTATCACTTCATCAAGGATGTTAATTTTTGTGTTATTGGGGCTCCATAAATAACGCATGTATGAAATTATGGCTCAATTGTTAATTTCTTTGAAACCGATGTAATAATATTCATATTTTGTTTGCTAATATATCACATTTACAATTGTGTTGTTTAAAAAAAAAAAAATCATATTTTGTATGTTAATGGATGATATTTCGAATATATATTTCGATTTTATGTGTATTATTGACGATTTTTTTTTATTTGTTTTGAAATTTTAATTTTGGTTGAAGTATAAAATGTTATTTTTAATTTATTTTGTGTGGATTTGTAACGATGAACTAATTACATGGACCCTTATTAATAATAATACATATATGTATGATAGTCCAATTCCATAACCCTTATTAATTATAATACATTTGTTGACATCAATTTATTTGCAAACATATCGAGATTATATTAATTGAGTTTGCGTAAATGCTATTTAAACACAATATATAAAAATAAATGTAAAAAAACGGGTATCAAGTCTCACGCAATTGCGCGGGATATTGCTAGTTGAAGATAAAGTATCATCTTTGAAAGGAAATTTCCTCTCCTTTGGGACACGCCTAGTGCTAATCAAGGCAACACTAAACGCCACACCAATCTATATGATGCAATCCATACACCTTCCGAAATGGATGACAAAAATAATTACTAAGTTAACTCGAGTTTTTCTATGGACCGGGGAGAAAACAACAAATGGGGCTAAATGCCTAATTAATTGGTCAACTATTTGTCTCCCCAAGAAAATGAAGGTCTCAGTATAGCCGATTTACAAACAATAAACAAAGCCTTACTCCTCAAATTTCTTTGGAAAATGGACAATAACCGTTCGAACTAATGGAAACACCATATGACACAAATACATGGGGTGCGCTCCGCGGAAGAGTTAGAACTAACACCCGAATACCAAATATCCCCTTTAGTAAAAAGGCTCGTGGAGTTGTTAACCATATACAAAGTGGTTGCAATAACGGACCCGATTACACTTCAATGAAAATGAAAATTAGAAAACGATGGAACGTTCTCCACAAAATCGGATTATGAACTTTTTTGTTGAGAATTCCCGCACTTATGTACCATACATGATGCATCGGATATGCGGGATTTTCATGACCTAGGACCACGTTTCGACAATATTCATGTACGGAAGGAAGAGTTTGAACCAGATCTCACCAAATTGATGGTGAACGACGAGTTCGAGCACTAGAATTCCGTCTTGCACGTTCTCCTCCTTGTTGCTCATGTTTGTATCGTGTGATTGATCGCAAGTCTCCTTATTCGAAGATCTCTACTCGTAATCCACCTTGAATTCGACTTCACGGAGGGTTAACGATCGTCCTAGTTCAATCGTTAAGCCTTTTTGCGTCTAATCTCTTCACAAAATTTCCAAATTGAGAAAAATCATTTTCTCCTGTTTTTCCTCTCATCTAAACAAGTCTCCTGGCGTAGAATGAATGGATTGGAGAGAGAAACACGTTTTTGGAAAATATACACATATATTGATAAGATATAGTAAAGAAACACTTCTTGAAACATAAAAACAGAATACACCCTTTCACCATTATGTAAAAACAAAATTGATAAACCGTTCAAACCGAATTCAAACCTTAATTATCTTTCCAACCCGATTTTCACAAACTTAATTGGAGTTCGGACCCGAAAGTTATGACGGTTTTATTAACTGTATGCAAAAATGTCGTACCATTTCGGTATTCCATTAAAACGAAAATGATAAATCGCTCAAATGTAAACTCTTCATGAAAGTTCTAGATAACTGCATTACCTATTGAACCCAATTCGAACCATCCAAATTGGAGTTACTATGTGAAAGCTATGGCAGTTTTACTAAAAACTATTTCAATTAAATTTTCTAGTTTTCTTCATAAAATAATTTCTTTACAATTTAACTATGTATATCCAATATACATATGTGTATCTAATATACACATTATTAATTTCGATTATTTCTTTACTAAAAACTATTTCAATTTAATTGACTATAAATTATGATTATTTCCCTAGGGTAGATTTGTACTATCGATTAATTATTAATTCCTTTATAATTACTACTTCTTTGTTAATATTTATGTACTAATAATTAATGACAAAAAATTTAGAATCTTAAATTTTCTTATACTGATAATGTCAGCTGTTAGACACATGGTGGAATCAATATCGCGACCTGGAAATTTCACAATAGCTAATTGTGCTGTAGCAAATGTTTATTCATATGTACAATTTGAATTATCAATATAAAATATAAGGCTAAAAGTGATCGTATTTTTCTTTGAAAAAAAAGACAATGTTAGTTATTATTATTCGCTATATACATATTGAAAATTGATTCATTTCAATTATCTGTAGGAGTATTCTCTAGGTCTCTGTGTTGGTCGACATAAAAAAATTATGTAATGCAACGTTTTACATTGATTATAGTGAAGTTTTTACATTTATGTATATGAGTTTTTTGTTTTGCTCCGAAGAATAAAATCACAAATGATAATTTCGATCATATCGTTAAAACACTTTGACATTAGATCTGTGGATCAAAGTAGAAATCATTGTATGGATGTTCGTGAACAGGGCCGGTCCCGACAATTTCGTTGCCCTAGCCCAAGCCATTTAATGAACCTTAATATTATACAAAATGATGCCCTAAAAATTTATAGAAAAAATATGTAAAAACATAATTAAGTTCTTCATAAAATAAAATTAGAGATTAAAAATTTTACACCATTATTTTGCAGTTTAATCAACAGACCCATTTTCTAGTGGGACAACTTTTTGGGTCCTTTTGGAGCCCAAATATATTATTTTTTATTAAATGAAGCTTGAATGGTAAATTTATTTAGTAATTTTACTTAGTCATATTTTTCGTATTTTTTATATTTTTGGGTTGATTAGTAAATTTTTGGAGGTTTTTTTGACATATCCAAATCAGAATACAATGTAGAATAAAGAGGAAAATCAAACACTAAAACATCCATTAAGGAGCATCATCAAGAAGAAGATAGAAGGTTTTTCGTTATTACTATTACTATCTCTATTACAATTTGCAAAAATAATCTATTTTATATTAAACCCTAATTAATCATATCCGGTGCTAACAACTAAAAATGTCAGTTTTCAAAAATATATCCACTTTTTTAATCCAAAAAATTTGTTTTCTTTGAAAATAATCATGTAGACTAGTTAAATATGATAAAGTTTGATAACTTATTAAAATAGAAATTGAAAATTTATTAAGAATTTATAATTCTTTTTGAAAAAGGAAGAATAAATTACTTATGAAGCTTTGAGGTTTTCGAGAGGAAACATTTATTATTTTGGAAATGATACATTTTTCTTGGTATTTGAATCATAACATAAAACATGTATTTTTACGATTATTTACAAATTTTTTAAGATGCAATATTCATTTAATAATCAAATGACATGTCATCTTAGTAGTAAATTTGTATGAAGTGATGAGGTGATTTGTAACAAAAACAAACATTACTTCTTACTTTTTCTGTTAGGGTCTAATAATGACCTATGTACTATACTGTATTATTTCTTTTACATATTGAAATAAACATCCTACACACAAATATATAATGTTTGTGCACATAAAATCCAATTTCTCATTTATATCCTTTCTTCCTCTCACGGCCATGGATATTTCTTCATCTTCTTCTTCTTAGTTTAAGTTTTTTATTGTTATAACTTATACAACGAATATATAAATAGTTGCCCCTTCTAATGTTGTTGCCCTAGTCCCCGGGCTTGAGGGGCTTACCCCGGGGCCGGCCCTGTTCGTGAATACAAACACGTATACTCAATAATGTTAACAAACTAATTATTATATTTTACTAATCATGACTACATGATTATCAAGTTAAAGCATACGTTTATTTTAGTGATTATATATTGAATTGATCACATTATGAAAATATACATCTTATATGTCATTAATGATTCTCATCCGAAATAAAATGACTAGTTCGTTGACATGAGATCATCATTAGATTCATGTATATATATGTATATCCCGTTATGACATTACATGATCGTAGCCAGTCATGTCAAGTCATAATCATGTACGAGAAAATATAAGTTGATCAATACAAAAATGACATATTACACATGACTTTTGACTAATATATATATGGCAGAACAAATGGATTATGTCATATTCTATTCTAGTATGCTAATGATCATTTGTTTGTGTTAGGTGATCACAATGTCTTACTAGATATCACTCGCGATTTAAGACCTAAGATTAGTTCGCTACCAACATTAAACGAACCTATTAGGTAATATTAATATACTCGGTCTTATTGGACGAATAATAATCTCAAAATCAATATACATATAATGCATGTTTTTGTTATAATAAAAATAGAGTTAGAATGACCGCAACGTAGAGCGAGTATTATCTTTTTTTTTGAAATGCAACGTATAGTTGCATGATATATTAAGCAAATGAATTACATCGAATTACATTGCTTAAAAAAAAGAAAAAAAGAAAATAACAATAAAATAAAAATTGGGCCCATTGCAATTTGCACATGGCCCAATTTAACAAACCCTAAAAAAGAAAGAAGAAAATCCTTGCTAGGGTTTGCCTCCAAACATGGTGGCCGCCGCCTTTTTCTTTTTGGTTTTGCGTACTCCTCGGCCGCCGCTGCTATCTTGCCATTGTACACCGCCGTCATCGACTATTCTTCTTGGATTGTGGTGCATCTCGATCCATCATCATGAATTTAGTGTCGGGAGTAGGTGTGGAGCTCGAATGTTGTCATGGCCCATACTAACTTTTCGTCGTCGTCGCCGTGACTTTTAACTCTCATTTGCCGTTGTTGCCGTGGTCAAAAAACCGACATTATTTTCGGTGTTGCCGCTAAACGATCTTCGACATTTTCTTCTTGCTTGGCCGTTTTGTGGAGCACTACCTTTGGCGTGGTAGTCTCGGCGGCTAGGGTTTGCCCCACCCCCCAAGCCTTCTCTCTCTTTTCTCTCGGCGGCTAGAGTTTTTTGTGGAGCACTACTCTCATTTGCAGTGGCGGCTAGGGTTTGCCCCACCCCCAAGCTTTCTCTCTTTTCTCTCTTTCGCTCTTTCCAAGAAGAGAGAGAAGGGAAGCCTCTAGAGCGAGTATTATCATAATCATAATATTCATAAATATCTATCAATGGTCCATTGGTCTAGTAATAAAATGCTTAGCACAAGATACCAAAGATCAAGGGTTCAAGTCCCATTGATATCACTAATAAAAAAAATGAAACCAATAATATCCATGTTTCATGGATTATGTTTCACTTCAACAAAAAAAAAAAAATATTCATAAATATCTAGCACTATTGCATAGGTCCTGCATTAGTATATATCAATTTTTGCTTGGATTTTTCATTAACTTTGTACTTTTTATATATGCCTTTTAGTGTATATTTTACGTGTTAATTATATAATAATAGTTTTCCTAAAATCTATACATTTTTTTAATGAATATATATTATTTTTGTAAAAAAAAAAAATGTCTAAAAATACGCTGATATTATGGAATACAATTATACAATCAATAAGACAAAAAAGAAAACAAATTTGATGATGACTAATTTAGAAATTTACACACGAAATCTTCAATAAAGACATTTATCGAGGAGAACATTAGAAATCATATTCAATTATCGTGCTATTAACAAAATAACAATAGTTCGCACTTTGCACCACAGAAATCAAAGAGACTTCACAAATCACACAATCAACTTATGAAAACAAAAACGCACAAGACAGACCAATAAAAGACTAACAACGTGATGACGTGGCATCACCAGTACCGCCACCATTCTTCACACGTAGACTAAGAACGCGATGACGTGGCATTACCGGTACCGCCACCACTCTCCACACGTAGACTATTATCTCTCCGGTACACAAGTTTTGCACCCTAATTGACAGTAAAAAAAATAAAAATATGAGAACAATATTATAAAATTTCAAGATACCTAAAAAGAAATAATTTACTCCCAAATTATACTACAAACAAGTTATAAACAAATAAAACAAAGTAAATAGATAACTTACTTGAAATATAGTTCCGAGTTTTTTGAGCCCTTTTGCGCGCAATTTGAGCACGTCTTTAGAAACAGAATTATCTCTCAGAACCTTAAAAACAAACAAAATGAATTTTACAGGGATATTTGCGATATATCAACATTTTACACTAAATAAATTTTGCAATATACTTACGGCTTTACAAACACGAGCAAGAGTAGTTTCGATATCGACAACATTAATTTTCCAAAGCGAACCAATCATCGCTTCCTTTTTCTCCTCGATAGTCTTAACCAGTTCTTCTTCTTTGTTTTCACTATCGTCCAACTTTTTCATCCCTTCTTGTAATTGTATCAAACTAATCGCGCCTACAATACAGGGGCGGTTTTGCAATTTTTAATAACGGAGGGGCTATTTTGTAAAATTTGAAGTAGTAAGTAAGTACCTGAAGCGGCGTTGACTTGGGACTTGATGTGGTGACCTTTATCACGAACCCATTCGGCAATAAATGGCATCACCAAAATCCTCCCCAATTCTCTCGAAGCTTGTCTGACGTATATATATCCTATTGTATGCAACATCGCCTCTCCAAATGCTATACCAAAACAAAATGTTAAATATCATGGATACCCCCACAAAACATACAAACTATATTTATGAATTTTCATCAAAAAAACAAATAGAGAAATTATGGGTATACATGAGAGTTCTCATTTTGGAGGGGTATATTTGATATTTTGAGGTTTTGTAGGATGAATAAACGAAAAATATACCAGCTTGAGAGAGTCTTTTGGCTTCAGAATTCGCCCATGTTATAAATTCATCTTTATTTCCCGAAGCATAAGTTTGGAGACGGTCCTTTAGACTCTGAATAAGCTTCTGTTCCCTTTCCTTTTGTATAGTCTACAATTTATATAGGGGGTTATATGAAAAATTCGACTATTTCCAAAAAAAATTTGTAATGAGAAATTAAAGGACCTTCATTTTCTCTTGGACTTTGGATCTGCCATCTGGGCCCTGAGATTCGTCTGCAATTTCATTCGATGCAATCGTCGCGAGTGCCAGCTGGCCGATATAATCCTCGAAATAATCGTTCCCAAATAACATTCCAAATACTGCCGAAGGGTCCACCATTGCTTCTCTAAAATTTATCAAAATTTTCTTAATTTATGTCAATACCAAAGTAAATATATCATGTATACCCCTCTTTTTTCTATATTTGTGTCAGCATATTCCTAAACTACCCTTGCTTTATCATATGAGAAATAGGGAGTAATTGAGCCATTTATATGAAAAATTGGGAAGGAGGGGTATAGATGATATTTCTTATGTTTTATAGGGGCACAGATGAAATTATGCGAAAATAAGTATTATGAGGACTTACTGAGAAACTCCTTCCTTTCCATGCTTATCGTACTCCTCTCTTTTTGAGGGATCGCTCAATACTTGATACGCTTCTCCGAGTACCTATTTTTTACAATTTTACCCCTTAGTATTAATGAAATTTCAAAACCATAAAAAGGTTAAGGATACAGCTTTTACCAACCTGAAAATTATAAGCTGCTTTGGGATCGCCAGGGTTTTTATCTGGGTGAACCGATCTTGCCTAAATATCAAATTCAATAATTAGTCGAGAAATCATCAAAAGCTAATATGAAACAGAAAAAAAATGACAGAATTTATGATGAAATTAGAAAAATTGAACATTTGAAATTTGGACCTTGAGATAATAAGCTTTCTTTATTTCGGCTGCAGGGGCATCGACACTTACGCCTAATATATCATAATATACTGTTTCCTTCACCATATTTGTATTATCTTAGCTTAAAATGTATCTGACAAGAAAAAAGAAAAGAAAAGATGATGAGATTTTACGAATAGTATTCCTTCTTTTGTTTATTTGGTTCTTTCTGAGCTTTATTTGATGCTTAGTTGCATAGATAATGGTGAATTTAGGCTAATTTGGATTGAATTGAAGAGAATCGAAGTTCAATTCAATAAGTGAGTGTCAATTGAGGCTCAATTGCAGATTTTGAATCTCAATTGCACAATTGAATCTTACTCAAACTGAAGCTTAGTAGCATAATTAAGTGATTAATCGAGACTTGCCCAATTGACGTGATCATCTAACAAGATCACAAGAAATCTGAATCTACTTATTCCAACAAAAAATTCTCAATATTTTCACAGCGTTTCAAATCGGATTGAACAAGAATAACGCAAGATACAATTAAAAAAAACGATTATAGAGAAAGTTAACATATAAAGCAAAGAATAGAAGGGAAAATCTGAGGAAAGGGAGTACCTTGGACTTGATTGCGAGTTTGTCAATTGAGAGTTGAAATGAAGATATAGGGTCAGTTTTGCATTTGTACCCTTTCGTTTGTGTTAATTCGACTTTCAATTATTGATAGGCAAGTCCCAATTTTTTTGGCAAATAATTTTATTTTTTATGGAATTAGCTAAAATAATGTTGATGTAAATAGATTTATAAATATAATATTTTCATCCAAATTGACGATTAAGTTATTTTTCCATTCACTTGTCTGATGAAAATGAGAAAAAATGTTTAACACCGCCATCTAGCATCAGATATTTGATCCATCTACAATTTCATAAATTATGAAATTCTCAATTTTTGTCATATTATTTGACAGGAAATGTTTTGTTAGCAGGTAAACAATTTTATCAGATTTTTGTCATACTCATTTGCAAGTAGTATTTCCAATTTTAGTTGGGGTGCGCAAACAGTTCGGTTTATTTGAAAAAAATATGAATCGGTCGAATTTAATTTAACCGGTTTGTTATTTCAATTTAATTAGTTTTGTTCTGTTGAAAATTAATATTATTCCGTTTATTCGATTCGGTTAGATTTTGATGTTTTGGAAACCGGTTAAAATGCACCGATCGAATTACATCATTTTTACATGTTTTATTATTATATTAAAAAAAAAATTAAAATTTCAAATTGTAATATTACAAATAATATAACTATATCTCAAATGATTTATTTATATATATTTTTATAATAAAATTTGAAGTTTATTGATATATTTGAATTTAAGGCTACGGGAATTGATCTTTTAGGAGGTATTAAACACTATTTTTTGTATTTTTGTGAAATTTCTGAAAAAAATAAAAATTTACATATTTTGATCTTCAATTACGGAGTTTTTTGAGAAAACCATGAAAAATGAGTATTTTACTTGTTTTAGACATTAATTTTGGTATTTTGAAGAAAAATATGAATCGATTCTTTTTTAAGGTGTTACAATTCACTTTTCGCAAAACTTTTGAAAAAATTTATATTTGATATTTTTTAAGAAATATGAAAATTGAGTATTTTGTTCCCTTTACATTCATTTGATATTTTTAAGAAAAATATGATAATTGATTTTTTTAAGATGTTAAATTACACTTTTTTCTTTGCAAACAAAATTGAAAAATTGAAAAATAAAATAAAATTGGCATTTATTTGTCTTCAATTACGGAGTTTCTTTAGGAAAACATGAAAACTGAATATTTTGCTTGTTCTAAAACATTGATTTTGACATTTTTAGAAAAATATGAAATGATTTTTTTTTAAGGTATTAGATTTTATTATTTGTATTTTTTCAAAAATATTGAAAAAAATTATAACTTGCATGCCGTTAATCTTCAATTACGGAGTTTTCGAGTAAAAACATGAAAATTTATTTTAAAATATATCATTTTATAATTTAAATTATCATACATAAAGAAAAATATATGTAAACTTCGCAAAATATTGCACCAGCTATCGCCTGGCAATTTACTAAAAAAAATCCAAAACCCTACCAGAAACAAAATGTTATTCACATTACTTTTGATATGTAACGTAATGTATAAGCATTTCTACGCAACACCCACTCATTGCAGGACTCATAACATATGTTGATTTCACAATAGTTAATATATCCACATCAAAAGATTAATCCAAAGTCCAAACACAACACGTGATGATTAGTAAAAGATACGATACAAATGATCTAAAAACACGTTATTTGAACTCCTCAAAACGTAAAAAGATTGCTATGAATCGGAAAAAAACTTTCTTAGTGTTTGTACAATTTGGTGAAAAGTTACGTAGTAAAATATTCGATCCAAACCATCTCAAAACACGTTACTTAGACTCCTCAGAGAGTTAAAAGATTGTTATGAATCGAAAAACAAACTTTCTTAGTGTTTGTAAAATATGGTGAAAAGTTATGTAGTAAAAGATACGATACTAATGATCTAAAAACACGTTATTTGAACTCCTCAAAACGTAAAAATATTACTATGAAACGAAAAAAAAAAATTTCTTAGTGTTTGTACAATTTGGTGAAAAGTTACGTAGTAAAAGATTCGATCCAAACCATCTCAAAACACGTTATTTAGACTCCTCAGAGAGTTAAAATATTGTAATGAATCGAAAACAAATTTTCTTAGTGTTCGTAAAATTTGGTGAAAAATTATGTAATAAAAGATATGATACAAATGATCTAAAAACACGTTATTTGAACTCCTCAAAACGTAAAAAGATTGCTATGAATCGAAAAAAAAACTTTATTAGTATTTGTACAATTTGGTGAAAAGTTACATAACAAAACATTCTATCCAAACCATCTCAAAACACGTTATTTGGACTCCTCAGAGAGTTAAAATATTGTTATGAATCGAAAATAAACTTTCTTAGTGTTTATAAAATTTGGTGAAAAATTATGTAGTAAAAGATACGATACAAATGATCTAAAAATACGTTATTTGAATTCCTCAAAGCGTAGAAAGATTGCTATGAATCGAAAATAAAACTTTCTTAGTGTTAGTACAATTTGGTGAAATGTTACGTAATAAAATATACGATCCAAACCATCTCAAAACACGTTATTTCGACTCCTCAGAGAGTTAAAAGATTGTTATCAACCGCAAAAACAAAATTGATGAGTGTTTGTAAAATTTGGTGAAAAGTTATGTAGTAAAAGCTACGATACAAATGATCTAAAACCACGTTATTTGAACTCCTCAAGCATGAAGTGATTCTATGGTAGGACATTTTTTTTAATTTTTATACAAATTAACAAGGGTATTTTGATATTTTTCAATTCTCTAATTTAAATAATAATTAGCTTGAAAGAAAAAACTAATTTAGTTGATACATTTTCAAAAAATTACTAATTCTTAAAATATCCTTTTCAAAATATTATTGAGATACTAATATAATAAGATATTTAAAATCTTTTAATACTTGTACAAAAATTCTGACAATTTCGTAAGGTCTTATGGGGAAGGGTTTAACTTTAGACCACTAAGGATGGGAAATAGTGAGAAATGCATGCAATGCCAAATTATACAAATTAGATTATCTTTATAAATATAATAATTATAGTGAGCTCCCTTATTTTCCGGTGACATTGATGATTGAATCATGCTTATGTCAGGGTGTTAATAGAGATGTACCATGTGGGTTCTTCATAAAGAAAGCTATTGAAGATGTGTTAATGCAAATGTACCGTGGTAGCTTCTTAAGAAAGCAATTGAAATGGATTGTTGATGTTAGGGATAATTTAGATGGTTTCCTGAGAAAGCCATTAAAGTGCACGTCACCTAACTAACACAAGTGTTAAATAAAATTAAGATAAGTGTTAATTCAATTAAATTATATTAATGCAAGATTCGAAGGGAAATTATTTATTGAAAATTAATTAATTCACTGAAAATTAATTAATATTAATTAATTTGAAATAACAAACTTGTGTGAATTAAATATTTTATGAAAAATTAATAAATTATATTAATTAATTATTCACAAGTAAGGTAATAACACTTTTGATTATTTATTGACAACTAAAATGTTCAAAATTGTGTGAATTAAATAAATAAATGAAAATAATTCATGTCCTATAACAATTAAAATGAAAAAAATTCAAGTGTCAATTAATCAACTAATACAATGAACTAATATCATAATTTTTTTTTTCCATTAAAAAAAAATCATAATATTTTAGTCAAAAATTATGTATCAATTAACAGTTAATTCAAAAATCTGGTGTTAATAATGATTTTAGGTAAAAAACATGAAATAGTCAATATATTCAAAAATCTGTTCCATTAACACAAATGAATTATTTCAAAATTTCATTATTATTTCATAAATTCATTATTAACACACAAAATCATTATTAATACAACTAACAAAAGTCAATCAATACACAAATTATTATCCAGCCGACAACTCGACAAATTAATCACCAATTTTACACAAAAAATCATCCAGTCCACATCTCGACAAATTGAAACAATACAATAATATCCACTCGACTGACAAACAATTTGAGAACTTGAAAACTCAACTAAAATTTCATGGATGTCTTTCCATTCCTACTCGTGATACCACTCAGTACCAGTCGGTACCAATCACATACCAATCCCTAATTTCTCTGACATGATGATTCTTCATTAATCTGCAAATACGATTAACACCAAATTGCGACAAAATTAATCTTCACAAAACAGAATATCTGCAACAAAATCATTGACTGGTACATATAACGAAAGACATACCAATATGAACGTCGTCGAGGTGGGTGTGTCTGTGTTGTACTGCCACGTCATCATCACGACCTACCTCCATTAACCAGTCAGCATCGATCCTTATTAGTCCGTACCAGTTCTCGTCAATCGAAGCCGTATCGTACCATTAATCGTTAATTCAGAGGTGGAGCCGTACCAGTTCATATTGACCGTTAATTCAGAGGTGGAGCCCCTCCATTAATCCGAAACTGCCTTAACTGGTACCAGAATCGAGAATCCAATACCGACGAATCACAGTAGTGGTACTAGGCTCGTATTAACAAGTAACCCATTTCAGAAGTGGAGCCACAATTAATCGAGAATCAGGTCTCGATGAATTACAGTACTGGTACCAGTATCCCTGCATTAATCCTCAATTCATCTCGTACCAGCAATATCTCCTTCTCATGCATTTAGAACACAAATCGAAGTTAAATTAACTAAAACAACACTTAACACCATAACAGCAACAAATCGAAGCAAAATCGAAGTTCATTAACCCCAAAAACAACAACGATTAATGCAGTACAAAACTAAACTCATTATCGATTAACTAACCTGGAAGAAAAGCTCCAGCTCCAGCTCCTGCTCCTGCTCCTGCTCCTGCTCCAGCTCCAGCTCCACGATTAACCTGGAAGAAAACTCATTATCCATTAACTAACGAGCAACAACGATTAATCCAGAGTTACTAGGGTTGTTGTCGCGAACGAGAGGGGAAGCACGAAGCTTCTTCGACGAGGAAGAACGGTGGAGAATCCATGCGTCGCACAAAGCTTCGTTCGACTTCTTCTTCGAGACGCTTCACCCTAGGAGATCGGACAAGCAAATCGCCATGAATGATGAATGGAAGGAAGAGAGAGAAGCTTCCTCGACACGGTTGGCGAGAGAGAAATGACGGGAAGAGAGAGAAAAAAAAATCACGGATCTGCTTCCTTTCCATTAACCGTCAATGCTGCAGGAAGTTTTTTTTGGAGACTGTTTGCAGCCCCTTGCATTAATAGCCACGTCATCAGCACGTCTGTGGGGAACCTCAGAGGAGGCACTATGTATGCTCTCTAATAAATATGTTAGATGTAAAATTTGAAGTTTGGTTATTTTTAGAAAAAAAGTACATTTAGAGGAGAATCAGCCCATCCATTTTCAATAATATTAAGGCCTAATTTCACATGGACCTTTACAAACAAATTTTCAATAATATTAGGGCCAAATTCCGAATGGACCTCAACACATTTAGAGGAGAATCATATTATTGTATCTGTCCTCTTTAACAAAAAAACTCACAATTTCACTTATATCCTTGCAAAATCATGTCCAACAAAACTACTAAAATTTAATGAATGTCATTTTTGTTAGATATCGATTAATTATTCCTTAAAAAAAAAAATTTCCGTAGTTTAGATAGCAATTTGGTTTCTCCACCAACCATTCAAAATAAATAACACACACACGTTTGAACAACACAAATCATACAAAAAGAGAGATCACATTTTTGTTATAAAATAGGGTTTTAATTAATAAAGACAATATAAATTAACCCTTTGTCACACCAAATTACAATATAACCAACCCGAATCACCAAAAGCCACTTACAATATAACCAAATTACAATATAAATTAACCATTTGTTACAAATTTTCTATTCGAGTCTTCAATTCAACCTTACAATAATTGCACCTCATTTCATAGAATAGGCCAACAATATCTCTTTCCATTTCCCCACCCAACCCCCACCAAACAAACACACACAAAAAAAAAAAAATGAAAGAAATATATCCAAAATATTCATCCCACCCCTTGTACATCAAAGAAATCACAAATAAGTTCTAACTATTGATTTTAATATCGCCAAAACACAAGGGTTAAAATGAAAGATTATTCATGATGTGTATATATGGGCTAGAAACAAGGGAACAGGTCACTTGAAGCCATCAAGGGATGTTGGTTCCATATGTTCACATCAAAACCTAATGCTGGCACAATTGGGTCATAACCAATTATTGGGTGGTTGTTATTATTGTTGATTAAATTCATATAATTCATGATCTCATTGAGTGCATGGAGTCTATTGTTGAGTTCCATAACTTGTGTTCTTAACACACAATTTTCTCCCTCAATTGCCATGTAGTTCTGATTAACTTTGGTTAACGTGGCGAGAGCCGTTTCGTGACCGTTTTTTAACTGGTCGACTTCAGATGCTAAATCCTCGAGTTGCTTGCGTTTACGCACACGCGATCTTCGTGCCGATTCTCTGTTGGAATCCATTCTTCTCCTCTTTCTTTGTTCCATCCGGACTTTCAAATCCTCATCTGAGAGAGACGTACACGAGTTTCCGCTTGAAGAGGCCATAGAAATCCTCAAACCTTAGTTTTTTCTTTCTATTTTTTTATAGAGTTATTTAGTGCAGAAAAAATATTACAAAGATTTTTTTTTAATTTCTGCCTCGTAATATAAAAAGTACAATCGAGAAGCGTTTGGTCGCGTTAATTACTATAGAAAAGGAAGACGTAAAAGAGAAATAATTTATGAGAACACATAGAACCAGTAAAGGAATACAACTGAGAACGATTGGACAAGATGGGTTCGTCGTTGGAGAGAAGATCTTATCATAAAACCGGACCGAAGAATCTCACTTATGATTGGTGACATGAATAAAAAAGATCCAAATGAAGAGATAATTCATCAAATATTGAAAAACTATGCAAACAATATAGATAAGGTATTAAAGTCTAGGGGTTTTGAGATTTATTTATTTTTGTGTAAGAAATTTTGGCAGAGTTTCTCCTTTTGATATGTAAATGGACCAAACAAACTAAATAAAAGGCTTTAAGCTATATCTGCAAGAATATTAGGGTATGCTAATTTTGGCAGAATTTCTCCTTATTTATTCTCTTTTTTTTTCTTCCAAAGAATTGGGTAGGAAGGAAATTAAACAAGAGGAATTTTGGACATGGAGGAGGGACCTTAGTAAGGGGAGAAGAGGGAGAGAGAAAAGGGAATTATGCCATCTAAGGGGGTAGAATTTATAGGAGAGTTAAATGGATTTTGGATGTTTATTGCTGAATTGGGTCGGGTCGAATATTACTTGATTTGTGCTTACCAGTTAAAATGTATTCTTCTCACTAAATCAGCCAAAAATATAAAATAAAAATCATGGCTTTATTGCTTTTATCTTTACTTTTAAGTTTTCTTAGGCATGCATAAAATGGTCTACCATCAACCATACCTAACTTCTGTAATTAATATTTTCATCTTGAATCGTCACCAAAGAAAAAATAATTTAACCCACTAATATTTAATTTAAGAGACCCATAGGCTAAAAATAGAGCAAAAAGACGAATATTCTAATGGCATGACAACACACATTTACCTAAAGTCATGTTGCATTATTAATTGATTTTGACAATTGATATATATCTTAATAGAGACTCCAATAATCATTTGTGATGTTCCAAAATACTTGATACAAATGCTCTCCATAAATATGCACATTAATTGCTATATCATAGTAGTCATATAAGATCAAAATGATTAAAGATAGGTGTTAGTTGGTCAATTAAACCTCTCTTTTTTCCTGATGGCTTTCTAACATCACTAAGGAATTGAGATGGTGGCTGCTTTGTGCCCTTGTGTGCTTTGTGACAAATTTCGTGACCAAGTTTATGCTTACCTTTTCATTTTTTATACGGTGGTAATGGCAAATTGGTAAGAGGACTTGCAAGTGTATCCTTGTGTGCTTTGGAAGATGTATATAGGGAAAAAAAACTCAAATCATTGAAACAAAATATTGTTTTGAGCTTGATTTTTTGTTAGGCATACATTACTTTGACCTAAAAAAACTTACAAAATAAAAACTTCAAAACATCTTACATAATTTCCTCATCATGAACAAGCATAAAATTTTCATTATCTCTCAATTATTTTGAAGCACGTGAAAGATTCTTGGAATGTACAACCTAGTATGTGTATGTCCCAACTTTTTCAAGGAAAAGATCAAAATGGTTTCTTTGAAAAAACAAATATAGTGATCCTCTGAGTCCTTGGAAAAATCCTAGAAGCTTGGTGTGTGATTGATCATACAACATATTGAAGTGATGAAAAGAAAAAATAATTATTACTCACGTTGAATGATTAAATCAATACTTGAACATAAAAGCAAACAAAATCAGTACATAAATTGATTCCTCCTTTAGTTCAATAGTCACGTAAACCAAACAAAAAAGATCTAAATTGTGGAAAAGGATCTCTCGAGTTATAGTAGGACTGGAGAGGAATCATAGATAGACATGAGGGTACCATGCATTCGGTTCAATCCTGTCTGGATTCCACACACAAGAGCAGTGCAGCCCACATGTTTTGTATGTACAAAATAACTCAAAGATATTACATTTTCTTCTCATATATTCTTTATAATAACTCAAATATATCATGTTGCTCGTTTAGGAAAACACAATTATCATATTTATCCTTTCAAAAATTAAACCATATTGTCAAGGTATCAAGTATCAAGTATCATACTTTTGAATTTTTTTTTTGACATATAACATTATCAAAAATCCAATTTGTAAGAATAACTGGCAAGTTTTATAATTTGCAAATGGATAAATATATGGTATCCCCACAAACACTCATAAGGAATATAATATTCCTTGATGCGTCAATCGAGAGAGTTTCATTGGATTGATTAGACTCCTTAATTGAATCAATCTAACTAAGTTTGATTTAATTGTTAATCAATCCAATTAATCTCTAATAACTCTTCTCGATTGACAGTACATCAACACACTTTTAGAGGTGTTAGTGGCGTGTCATATATAATCCTTTTGCAAATCTAGCTCTTTCGTCAAAAGTTTAACGAAAAAGAATGGAATTTCGCCAGGGGAGCATGACGAAAGATCTTAGAGATTAATTTGGGTGTCAATCACAGCCTCACAGGTTTTATCACTGTTAATATCTTTCGCCAGACCCTTTGGCGAAAGTGTGCATGCATGTTTTAGTGAGTCTCGATGAGACATTGTACGTTTGTGAGCGTGTCTTTTTACATTAACTCTCTTTTGGCAGACTCTCTGGCGAAAGAGAGTGTATTAATTGCTGGTGTTGTCCCCTCCTCCTTCTTTTTCTTCTTCGTTTCTCCAAACCGAAGCTTTTCTTGTTCTTCTCTTAAAAAACTCGTAGAAATTCGAAAAAAAATTCAAAAAATTTAAAACAAACAAGATTCAAGTAGAGCAAGATGTTTTTCATAAGTTTGATAAGTTTTTTTCCATTTGTATTCGTTTTATTCCTTAGTTAGTTTGTGTTTTTAGGTTTGATCCGAAAATAGGATTTTTAGGGTAAAAAATAGGGTTTCTACTTCTTAGTGGTTGAAAATTAGTTTTTAGAATTATTTAGAAATATTTTAAAATTAGTTCATAATATTTTTAAATTCCATAATATATATATATATATATATATATAGAGGGAGCCTATATAGCTTGTACAAGCAAACCTTCATCTTTGCTTGTAACTTTTTAGTCCTTGGATGGTGCTATAAGATCCGTGCACAATTAAAATACACACGCTAAGTGCTAAAGCAGGATTAACACCGTCTGAACCCATAACACCGTCTGAACCCTCCCTCCCTAGCGAGCTCTTTCTCCATCAAAACGCTCGCGAGGTCTCTCTCTCTCACACACAAAGCTTCTCTCCGAGGTAATCCGAGCTCTTCTCTCAAGCGATCTCTTCTCTCAAGTGACCGAATCTGAGGCGACAAATCTCTTCTCTCCGAGGCGATAGCTCTCTTCTCTCCGTGTGCGACAGCTCTCGAGCGGCTATAGATGAATTGGCTCCAAAGCGACATCTCACTCTCGATGGCCTCAGACTATCCGAAGTAAGTTTCAGTTTTGTACGAATTTATTAGTTTCCAGCAACGTTCATGCTTTAATTCATTTGATTTTTTATTAATATTGTCTAATTTGTCTGATTTTAGATGAATTGGGTCTTAATTCATGTTGTTATCAGTGAATTCAATTGATATAGGGGTTGTGTTTTGTGTGTTGGGGCTAGTTTTGCTGGGTTGGTGGATGATTATAGGCTAATTAGGGTTCAATAAGCTATGTTTGGATTTCTACGAATGATTGGGTCAAATTAGGGTTTATTAGGTTCTTTTTAAGGCACTAACTGGATTTTTCTGAAATTGAGAATTATTGCTTTTGTTTAATAATATTGAGTTCAATTTTAATTTTTGAACTAATTTTCAGATTACGAATTTGATATAACTCAGGATTGGATGCGAAGCTCGGGACTCGATAATGGAGCTTGAAGAGAGGTGTGGCAGGTCCCCTTTTCAGAGAATGGAGAAGAAGCTTGGGACTCGATAATGGAGCTTGAAGAGAGGTGTGGTGGGCCCGCTTTTCAGAGATTGGAGAAGAAGATTGGGACTCGATCATGCAGCTTGAAGAGAGGAAGTGTGGCGGGCCTGCTTTTCAGAGACAGGAGAAGAAGCTCGGGACCCGATAATGGAGCTGAAGAGAGCAAGTGTTGCGGGCTCACTTTTCAGAGACTGGAGCTTGAAGAGAGGAAGCGTGGCGGGCCCGCTTTTCAGAGACAAGAGCTGCGTTGATGAGTTTTTTTGTAAATAAGAAGAATATGGATGTATTTAGGGTAAGATACTTTTACGATTGAATGTAAATGTAAAATGTGAATGTCGATATGATACCGGCACTGGGTAATGTGAATGTCGATATGCAAATGTAAAAGTGAATATAACATGAAAGGGTAATATAATTCATCTTGTATGTGTGTTTTTTGAATGTCGATATGATATCGGTACTGGTCCGTACCATTATCGATATAAAAATTGTTTGCTGTCAAGATCAGATCTTGCAATTTTCAGAAATTTCATTTTTTGTTTCTTAAATTACTTAAGAAAACAGGGGCTAAAAAGTTAATTAAGGAAACAGGGTATATTTGGCATGTAGAGAAATCCTCTGTTTTTATTACTTTTATTAACACACCGTGAGCACACATCTCTTCTTCTGCCGTGAATTTAGTCTCTTCTCTGCCGTGAAGTTAATGAGAGTTAGTGAAATAATAACGGAGTTGTTAAGTTAATCCTGTGCACAGATCTTGTTGGATCCAAGGGCTAAAAAGTTACAAGCAAAGACGAAGGTTTGCTTGTACAAGCTATATAGGCTCCCTCTATATATATATATATATATATATATATATATATATGATCAATGACCAACACTCTTGTTTGGCCAACGTCGGCCAACAACACTTATTACACTAAATCTAAATATTATAATCGAATCTTAACCGTATAGATATGTTTTATATCATTTAGATATGTTGTAGAATAAATTTTATACAATTTCGATTTTTGTATCTAACAAAACCGATAACATATTTTCACAACCGTCAATTTCGGTAAATTTATAGATTTCCACGAAGCAAAACTCGAAACTTAGTAAAAATTCATCTCGAGCCTATCTATATGATTTAAAATACATCCAAACCAAAAAAATCGAATTTCAAAATTTATTTAATGATGATTCATGTTGTAACTATTTTCTACTGTTCAATTTTTTAAAGTATTATGATAAGTATGATAGAAGTTTTTATTTTTCATGAAATTGAATCTACAACATTCTCAAATGATATAAATCATATCTATGCGGTTAAAATTCGATTTTAATATTTAGATTTAGTGAAATAAGTGTTGTTGGCCGACGTTGGCCAAACAAGAGTGTTGACCATATATATATATATATATATATATATATATATATATATATATATATATATATATATATATATTATTGTTATTTTGTATTTCTTATTATATTATAATATATAAATTATTTATTAGTATAATTATATTATTTTTATTTATTATTACAATTATTTACACAAATTTAATTAATTATATTATTATTATTATTATTATTTTGTGTTATTAAAATTAATATTAATTATTATTAATATTATTATATTTTTCTATCTTATATTAATAATGTTATAATTTAAAAATATTATAATTTTCCAGAAAATAGTATTATTATTTTATTTATAATTATTTATTTATTATCATTTTGTATAATTATTATTATAATATTATAACATTATAATATTATAATATTATTAATATAATATTTTTCAGAAAATATTATAACTATTATTTAATCAAACAATTTGGTTGTGTGTGTGGGGTGTGGCTGGGGAGGGGTTTGTTATGAAGTTTATTATTATTATTATTATTATTGTTACTAATATTTGATGTATTGTTTTGCAGTTTGTTTTGATGACGTTTGGATAATATTTTTTTTAATTTGTCATGAAATGTATTTTTGTTAATTATTCGGATCATTAACCGATAATTCATGATATATATAATGAGATGGAGAAATGGGCAGACACAGTATATGGACTCGGATCATTAACCGCTTTTAATAAGGCTATATGTCAAAAGAATTCGATACTTTTAGAGTTATTTGTGTGTGCAAGAAATAGTTAGTTTATTGGAACAACAAATTCTATGCACACACGAGCATAACTAGTTAACTACTTATTAAATAAGTAGAAAATATAATTGTTTATTGAAGAATAAAGGTATATTCACCAGCACAAATAATACATTACATCCATTGCTTATAAAATGAATAAGTGGCTTAACTTTATGAAATGAAACGCATACATATAAATAAGTGGTTTAACTTTATAAAACAAATAAATGGTTTACAAAATCTTTGTTAATTATAAATCTCAAAACAACATCCAATAACTTAAAATTCTTAATATGTCGGCAACTCTCTCTTTCTAGGAATATTCATAATAGGCATGATATTTTGAGATTTTCAAGTGGATATTTTCCGAGTTGTTTAGTGAAAAATAAGCCAGTATTATTGCGAGACTTAGCTTTTGTTGAGAACAATTCATTTTTCTTTATAAAATTATTTTCGACAGAGTAAATATAGTCCTAGCAATAAACTATCCTAAATAATTGACAAGAAAATGAATAATAGAGAAACAAAATAGAAAAACATTGTTAACGAGACAACAACTCATATTTCAATTGGTTGAATGTTTGACACAATAAATCAATATGTCGTAGATATTATAGATTCGAATCATATCGACATCATATAAAAAAAAATATAGATATTGACGACAAGCGACAACTTATTAGATGCCATCAGTGACGGATCAGTTTCTTGGGTGGGCCAAATGAAAGATTGATCCTGAAATTACATTGTACGAATTTTTTTTTTTTTTTGGAGGGAGGGAGAAACAGTAAGTTTTATACTGTTATACAAATAAAATTCACTAAATCACTAGATATATACACTGGTCAACGAAAATCTTGGAGGACGACTGCTCTCCTGGTCCCTACTAAGATTCGTTCCTGGATGTCAATAAAAATAAAAAATAAATAAAAGAGCATTAATTGATAAAAATAACCATGCCTCAACTAAATCACATACTTTGGCGTGCCACAAACCTTTCCACTATTGAGTCGAAAGCCTTTTAAACACCAAATACTTCTAAAGCAATATTGCTATCAATCCATTCTTAATTGCTAAGGTTCCTGTGGGCTTATGTGCTCCCTAAATTTTAGATTCCACTTCATTTTCTTTTCTCATTTTTCTTCATAAATAAGCAATTATCAAAATACTACTTACAATAGTTAGCAATAGTAATGTTGATCATGTCTTTTTTTAAACCCACTTCAAAAAACACATATTTTCTCAACTTATTTGGCTTTTTTCTTTAATTTATTGAGTGTGTTTATTTGATGATTTTTTGATAAAATTTGATTGAATGATACTTGAAAAGAATATGCTAAGAAGCATCATTGCAAAAACGACCTATGCATTGAACCCATAATTGGAGAAAGCAATCGTTTCTCTTTTTCTAGAATATGTGAGCTTTAAACAAGAGTTCACAAAAATATTTCGAAGTCTCTCTTTAGTCCATTGCAATATATTTTCTTTATAGGAAAATCTTGCTTTCTATTTGAAATGTGGCCGAAGTATCTCTTTATGAGCGACAAAAGGACCCATTTTGCTTTCTAAGGTTTACATTAATTTAGGTGCTTGGTCAGTGATCACCTATCGCAATATTTATTTCTCCAATTTCCCAACACCTTATTTTTTTCTCTGTCCAATTTTTGGTCATTTGGTTATTTACCCTCATTTTTACGGTCTTATTATCCTCGAAATAATAATTTATATAGATGAATTTAATGAGCATCATAAATTCATAATATGTCCTTTGAGTTGTTTTAGTGAAGTTTTGCTTCTCCAAATGATTGCAGTTTGGGTTATCAATGGGGCGGATATTGCCCAAACCGATCCGAACCGTATCCGAAAAAATATTCGGATCTGAAAAAAAATATCCGAATCCTGATGGAATCGGATCCGGAACCGTATCCGTTTTTACGGATATGGATCCGGATCCAGGAACTAATTTTTTGATGGATCCGGATAGTATCCGGATCCAAATAAAATTTGTAAACGGAACTATTTTGTTGAAATCATGATCAAAATCATAGTAATACCTAATAGACAATAACTATATTTTAATTCATAATAATACTTAATAATCAATAATCACTATATATATATAATTTGTTTTAAAATTATAAAATAGTCAAGACTTGAATTCTAAAAATATTATTATATTATTATATCATAGTATCCGTTTTATTATCCGAATAGGATCCGTATCCATATCCGTATCCGACAATATCCGAACCGTATCCGTATCCGTTTAATATCCGAATCGTATCCGGATTCGGGTAATACAGTATCCGGATCCGGATCCGAAAAAATATATGGATATGGATCTGGTATGATCACTATCCAAACCGTTGACACCCCTAAGTTTGGGTGTTTATTTTGGATTGATCAATTATTTTCCATATTGCAATATATCTTTGAATTACTTGGTTATTTAATTTAATTATAAAAGATTGTACAGTTAATGAATGGGTCAATAACCCGCCTAATTGGGTGTGAAATACAAAAAAAAAATCATATTTTATTAAATATCCATAAGTTAAAATCTCTAATGTGGATAATAAATAGAAGGCTACCAAACATTCTCCATTTATTCTAAAAAAAATAATATAAAATTGTGCATAGTGGGACTGCACTGTGCTACATGCCAGCGTGCTTCAATCTTTGTACCAGTACCATTAGAGATAGAAAGTTTTTTTTTTTTTTTTTTGTTACAAGAAGTACAGAAATTTAAGAACTCTAATCCTCTCCATTTGTACTGAAAATGAGAAAACTTGAGACTCAATAATATGCACATTAATTTGGGCTTTTAATCAAATCATTTGGTGTATATACGAAAGGTCCAAAGGCTCATAAGTATTAAAAAATATTCTTACCATATATTACTATATACATTTTACACACGAATGCAAAAATCCACATACACGAAATTCACATGTCAATCCTCTATGTGGCCGTTTGATTCGTGTTTTGGAGAATGTATTGATATACACTATGTCAAGAAATTACATACCAAGACATATCATTCAATAACATAATTTATTATCATGTTTGATTGGTACGTTTAATTATTTCATGACATGTTCTAAAAATGTAAAATTGAGTTTATTTATGTAGGACTTGACCTTTTAATTTTTTGATAGAAAAAAATATATATTTCCTCCTCGTGAAAAAAAATTGAGTTTATTTATGTCAAGATATTTCACGTTGAAGAAGCAAGGAAAGAAGAATATTTTTTTATGTTAAATCTGGTTTTTTTATATTGGTCCGGATCCCGAATTTTTGAAAAAAAATCGACCGGTACAATGGTTTTGAACGGTTTGTTTACAATTTCAGTATTATAAACAAACCGAACCGAAAATGAGCTCGGGTCTGATTTTTTCCGGTCCGGTCCGGTTTAATAACACTGATAATAATACAAGGAAAAATAAATTGACTCTAATTTTATTTCATAACAGTGACAAATTTTGACAGGATTTTTGAAATTGACAAAAAATAATGATTGACCACTCTGGAAAATATGAAATATTCTTAAGGTGATGAAAATCAAGAATGGTAAGCTATTTTTTTTTATTAAGTTCCAAACCTATGCATAATTTAAAAAATAATAGAAATTTATGTAAAAAAGATACATATACAAAAATTAGGGAAATCTGAAATTTTAAAAAACCTCCTATCTTTTGGGATATTCCTCCCAAATCAAAGTTTCATTATCAAAAAAACTCCTATTGGGGGTTAAAGTTAATATTTGATGGTGTTAAATTCTTTTTTGACAAAAATACCCCTTCCTATGTATTTTTATATTAATTTTAAAAATCTTCATAACTATTTTTTTAAATATACTAATTAAAAAAGATTATTTTATATTTTATATTAATTCTAAAAATATAAATATTTTTAACATATACTAATTACAAAAATTAAAATACATTATTTATATATTTATATAATTTTAATATTTTATTTATTATATAATTTTTCATAGAAAACTAACATTAAATTAAAAACAAGAGATAAATTAAAATACTCAAGTGAGTATTTGAGGTATTGTACTTGAGATTTTTTGGCCATTAAATTTGCACAAAGATTAATATCTTGAAAATATATCCAATGGAGTTATATTGTTTGATGTTAGTGTACCAGGAAAGACAACAATAAAATAAAATTATATATCATGAAAATATTTTGATAGAAAAATAATATTTTTGCAAGCATGAAAATATATGGGTAGAAAAATAAATAAGTAATGAACGTTAAAAAAAGTATTCACATAATATATAGTGACATAAATATTCTATTAGTAAAAATTAAAGAAAATTAAAACTATCAATATACTTATATTGTATACTTGACGAGAATATTATTTTTCTGCAAAGATTTTTAAAGGTGCATAAGATACTGCCGTTATTTTTTATTGTTTGTTGTTAATTTTTTATTAAAATATATATATAATAATCCATTTTTGTAAATATGACAGTCTTTATTTTTTATAGTACAATTTAAAAATATTTATGAAGATTAAATATGAAATAAAAAATACTTAGTATAATTAAAGATGAAATAGAAAGGGGTATTTTTGTCCAAAATTTGTTTAACTCCGTCAAATGTTAAATTTAATCCTAATAGGGGTTTTTTTAAAATGAAACTATGATTTGGTTTTTTTTTTTGGAATATCCAAAAAGATAGGTGTTTTTTTTTAAATTTCAGAAAAAGATAGGTTTTTTTTTTTAATAAATAAATATCTTAATGAAATAAAATGCATATGCATATATTTATCAAACGCACATCTGATATTTACAAACATTTACGCTTCTGCCACATAGCAGAGAAAGACTACTGAAATATCGACACCAACTTTAGCTTTCTCAACACTCTAGTGTCCTCTTCCACAAAAATATCTCTCCTTCCTCTCTCTCTCTTACTGATCTTCACACTGATCTTCACAAGAACAAGAGGTAATTGAATCATTTGTTCTTTCAATTCGACCAATTTGTAATCTAATTAGCAAAATCAGCTCATCAATTAGGTTATTAATGATCCTCCATCGCACAATACCAATACTTATTCATCCAAATTGAACAAAAAATAAACAAGACCGAATCTTCTCTTTTTTCGTTCTCTGATAAACAATTAAATACAAAAATATTCCTTCTTTCAATTAATTTTAACAATTTACTTCACAATTAAAACAGAATGGCAACGATTAAAGGACCAGTTCTCTACTCATCCCCAATCCATTACTCCTTAAGAAACAAGACCTTTAATCCGCAAACTGGATTTAGGGTTTCTAAACCCGGATCCAATAACCCATTTCAAACTGCCAGCTTCGCTTGTCAGAGAAGAAATTGGCGAATTTGTAGTAGTTTCAGCTCTCCTTCTGATGGTTCCGGCAATATTATCGGGGGTTTTAGTGAAAACGAAGAGGATTTTGTGGACTCGAGCGTAATTGAGGCTGGTAATAATCTTTCCACAAATCCAATTTAATACTTTTCGGTGAAAATATATTTTTTCTATAATTTTAAAGGAGTGTAATGTTTATTTTTTTAGTGGAGGTGAAAACCGGGCCCCACGGTCTTATGATAAAAATGTGTGATGGTACAAATTTACGGTGTGAATTTAACAACCCTAAAAATATGCTTTTACCCGATCCGAATCCTTATCCTGCTATTGTGTTGAAAATAGAGGATGGTACCAGTCTTCTTCTCCCTATTATCGTTGGTACGTTCTTTTCTCGGTACCATAAAGTATTCTTTTACATAATTATTGATAATTAGGGAAATATTTCAAACCCCCCCCCCCCATCTTTTCTGAATATTCAACATTCGGACATATAATTAACCAATTAACATTTACTTTGTTTTGTGATTTATTATTTGATTCTTTTGTGTTTCAGCGGAATTGCCGAATATTATGTTACTCGATGCAATTCGTGATGTTAAAACCGTAAGAAACTTATTTAAGAACAAATAAGTAAATGATATTGTTAGGGGTATTTTTGGAATTTGTAAAAAAAAATTATGGTGTTTCAGGTAAGGCCTACTGTATATGAAGCATTGAAAGAGACAATTTATACAATGGGTTACGAGGTACTGAGAATAAAAGTTTACTATTATATTATATTATTTAATTATGATTCTTCATAATGGTTAGTAATTACAAAAATACCCCTTGTTTCTTTGTTAGGTACGGAGAGCTCGAATTACTCAAAGAAATAAGGAGATATATGTTGCTAGATTGTATCTTGCACAGGTAAATTCTACTCTTTTTTACATTTGATTTATAATTTTGCGAATGATATTAATAAAGGATAATTACAGGCTGGAAATGAAAAGGAAGAGAAAATAATCGATATAAAACCTTCCGATGCTATTAACATGGCGGTACAGTGCAAGGTAATAAAATAATAATATAACAATATATTATTTCATGTATACCCTTGAAAACATTGAAATATCATGTGAAATTGGGCCTAAAAACATTGGTAGTAAATGTAATGACAATAATTTTGTATTTAATATTTATTTTTATCAATAAAAAATTGTAGGCGCGAATTCAGGTAAATAGGCAAGTAGCATGTAACGATGGGATGAGAATTGTTGATCCTCCAACATTCATTAATTCTCTGCATTTCAATTCGTAAGTTTAATTCATAAAAACTTAAATGTCTAAAATATCAAATATGCCACTATAAAATTTCAATTTATTTTTATTGTAGGGGAGATAATCAATCTGGTTACGAAGAGGAAGAATTCGATTTGGTTAAAAACATGACCATTGCTGTCGCTGAAGAAAGATACAAAGACGCAGGTTTGTTTTCGCGTTTTAAATGCGGGAATTATCAAATATGCCCTCATATTTGAGAGTTATATTTACTTGTTTATTTCTTTCAGCTCAATACAAGAACAAGCTTTTAAAGCTCAGACTCGAGAGAAAGGACTGGAGGTGATGGTTTGTACAAACTGGAGATGATAGCTGTTATATATTGTGGTTTGAAGATATGTCTAGTTCATGAATGGTGCTTGTAAATATTGCAAAGTGGATTGGAATATTGTGAATATATTATGTTATATATAACTGGAAATTACTGTATTTTCATAGTTTTTCTTTTCTTTTCGAAACATGATGTTTTTTAAGCCTTTTTTTATGATAAATCATACCTCATTATTTGTTGTTCTCGTCAAATGTAAGCTAGATAATTGAACTCACAAATTATAAAAAACCAGGAGATTTGAATATTACTGAAGAGTTCTGCAAGATTGTACAATTGGAAAATATGCAATAAAGGCCTCTACAATATGCTTGAATTGCAACAACAACAAAAATCCTGCTTCAATATTTTGGGAATTTCAAAAGAAATCCATTCATATTTCATTCATTCTCAAGTTCTAAATTTTTTTTTTGTGCCTCGAGTTCTCTCAAAGACTCTTAACATTGTTAAAATAATACAACTAATCCTTAAATTAATCCTACCAAATCTTCCAGATGGTGTTAAATTAACACAATTATGACCAAATTAGCAGTATCATTTTTATTCTCCTTCTCTCTACTAACTTTTATTGACTTAAAATAATTTCATTAGACAAACTCATTTGTTTCATCATTATTAACTCTATAATTCTATATTTATTCTAATATTTACTATATCCGGAAATTCGATAAATTAACTCATGCATGGATTAGATATGTTACGTAACACCCTTATATGAATTCAAATTCAATAGTAGGTTATCTTTTTACTTCAACTTTGAAAAATGGAAGGGGTTTCCAACAATTTCCGAAATAATGGTATTTTCTGTTGCAGTTTCCAACAATATTTTCGGATCGCAAGAGCACATGCATCAGTAAAGGTGCTCCTCGCCAGTCGACTTGCATGTAATGTATGTCCCTTGCACACAATCAGCAGTGCACACCGCCTCTCCGGTCTGCGCCATTTGAAGAATGATGAAACCTATTTCGACATTCGTTAAAACAATTGTAAAAGTGAAAAGAGTAAGAGACATTAGTTGAAATTGGAAGTTTAGGGACTTGGACTTGGACATGGACATGATATTTTAAGATTTTGTAGAGCTAAATGTGAAATATGGCCCTTAATATATACGCGGTGACGGATTTTGATACGGGTTTTTGGGAGCCAAACAATAAATTACACTTGTGGAATGATATGATATACTGAAATCATTAATTAGGTTTACTGTTCGTCAAAAACATTGGAGAGGCAAGACGTCTCTCCCCGGTCTTTTATACAGATCCGCTCCTCAATAAAGTACATACCGAAAATGGAGTTCGGTTTTGGACGATCAACAAGATAAAAAGGAGATAAGATGCATAATTCAAAATGGAGTTCGGTTTGGTTAGCAACCATGTGGAATATTTGGAAAGAAAGGAATAGGCGAATTTTCGCATTTAAAGCCGTATCAACGACTCTTCTAGCTTCAATGATCTCGGAGGAATTTCATAAATGGAGAGCCAATTGCTAATTATACAAGCATCAATTCTTCACTGTTGAAATGAGATCAAAATGGTTTTTACGACTTTATAGGAGGTTCGGTGTGTTAGCTTCTCCACACTTATTTTTTTGTTTTAGTTAGATTTTTAACCTTAAAAGGTTTATTACGTAAACACGTTTTATTTTATATTAATGCAAAATCGAGCGAGGCAATTGCCTCCTCCTTCAAAAAAATAAAGTACATACCGAAAATGAGAAGAGTTGAGGAGAGGGAAAGCTTGAGTGATGCCATGACTATTTTGTCTCGAGTTAAATGAATTATGACTGGGATAACAAAAAAAGGCCATGAATACAGAAGAATTGTACCAACGGATGGAGGACTATCGAGCCTTCTTCATTTACTCGTTCGTTTTTACAGAAGAATTGTGGATGTATTAAAGAATAGTTAAGGACGCGGATCAATGAGGGTCGTGCAAACTGCAGTATCTGTTTGATATTAAAAAATGGATTATAATATTTCACTAAAATTGATGGAAGTTGACTGTTCTAGATCGATTTTGTATTTCGATGAGATTCAGAGTTAACATTACATCTCTAGTTTTTATTTTTATTTTTATTATTTTTTGACTGAAATGATCCTCGAACCGATTAGAGTCCTCCAGAAATAAGCACGTCCGGATCGTCCAATTAAACGTGGGAGCAATATCTGTTTGATTTTTCAATTTTACCCGCATTCGAACGCACGCTGTAAAAAATATATAAATTTAATCCAGAAAAATATACAAAATGTCACGGACATAAAAAAGTTAGAGAAATTATACTCTTTTCCATAAGAGTCGGATAAACATCCTCGATGACATCATCAAAAGTGTGTTAATCGGTCCGTACGACCGTACCTATTATAATCTTAATTAAAATTAACTTTTTTATTAATTTTTTTGTTTATTAATTGGTCCATATATGTTATATTTAATTAAAAATAAATTTTCTAGCTTGATTAACCGTTAATCCAATAAACACACTGACATCATTGAAGACATTTATCCCACTTTTGTGGGACTCAATAATCAATATGTGCCCTCAAGTTATATCTTGAAATGTGTATCACACATACATATAAAAATCATTGTTGCAAATAGCTTCACTAAATGCTACGTTGTAACGTTGTCATGATATAGTTTATTTTAGAGACAAAACGCTGCGCGCTGTATTTCATAAAATAATTTTATATGGATTTATAAAAAATCAAATGAACTTAGTTCAAAATAATAATTTCATGAAAAAATATAATAATAATTTCATGAAAAAATATAATAATAATTTCATGAAAAAAATATAATAATTAAAATCACTTTTTGTTGATAAATAAACCAAAAATCTCCTCTACTATTTTATATTGAGTTGTTTTGACTTGTTGGAGATGTTTATTTTGAGATACTTTGTTAATAATTTTATAAATTTTTATTTGAGATTTTTAACATTAATATTTGTTTGTTTAAAGATTATTTTTATTACATGTTAATACTCAATTATTTTGTACGCTACATATTATAGCATCCACTATAGCTCTCGTTATAACGTACGCTGCTTGCTATCACTATAAAAAATGACCATCATACTACGGATCGTTAAACGCTATTTGCAAAATTGTTAAAAATGCATAATCTGTATTGTATTTAGAAAAATATATTATACATCTAAAAGGTATATATGATACATCTAAAATAATATATCATTCATGTCAAAAAATGTATAACAATGTATTATATAGTTTAAAAATATATAAGATACATTTAAAAAAGTATAACATGTAAAAATATATCATACATGTGAAAAAATATAACATATATCTAAAATATATAGTATTCATTTTAAATGTATATGTAAAAAATGTATCATCTATGTTGCACGGATACAGCTGCAAGTAACGTATTTAATACGATATGGATACGACGATACAATAATTTTTCATAGAGTTTACGATACTATACAATACGAATATGAAATACAGATACGATCAATTTTTTGAAATATCCAACGCAGTAAACCATACATTAAAAAAATATAAACATGAATAAGGAAGGACCTAACGTATTTTTTTTATATCGATCATGGCCTGGACAATGTAAGCAATGACAAAAGTACGATATATTAAAAAAAATATGACAAAAAATTCTGTTATTCCTTGGAAATGATAGTCAAGGTACAATTAATGTGGATTGACTATATGATAAGGAGCTGAATTAGCTAGTTTCAAAAAGATTGCGGAAATTTGGGGTCAGAGATAACAAATTAAGCTACTAAGTATACTGGTTAATATTTTGTAACCTCTTTACGTTGACCTCGTGGAGTTATATTTGCGAATTTTCACGTGTATTGTAATTTGTACCCATAAAAAAAAAATCCAAAATATCACACATATCCCTCTAATTTGTGAAATATCATAAATACTTACAAACTATGCCAAATTTCACGTTGTCCACGCATCATTTTTATGTACTGGGAATTTGATGAATCCTAAAGACATTGTCAAATTTTCATAATATTCATACGTGATAAACAAAAAATTACAGTACATATGAAAATAATTCCACACAGAATATGATATGATTAGCAGTACAACTTGGAAAAGGTTAAGTCTCACCGACAAGTTTATGATGGTTACACCAATTTGGATCAACTTAATTAACTTTTAGTCGTGTCATTGTGGTTTTGTGGTTTGTCCTTATAATCCTTCCATCCCTTGGAAACAAATTGTAGAATCGAAAGCTTATTTTGTAGGCCCTTGATACAATTTCCATGAAAAGTGCAGATCTTGTTAAAATCCTTCTTAGGATGGCAAAACCCGCCCCAATAAGCCGTGTCGACAAACTGAATTTTTGCATTAAATTTCGATGCAATTTCGTATTTGATCTGATCGAATACGTATTGCTCGTGCGAAGGAGGAAATCTTTCTTTCGCTTCGTGCCAATACTTGAGCACCTCTATGTTATTTTTCGTGGATTTTACATAGATCAATCCTGTGTTTGCATTATTTCCAAGGTCTTCGGGTTTCCCGTAGAATATATCGCTCGACAAAGTTATGTCATGATAGATACTGATATGACGAAACGGGTTGCGGAACCACATGATATCCACATCCTGCAAAGAATAACAAAAAATGGATATAAACTATCATGAAATGAATATAATTTTGGAATACATATATTTACTCCAAATCTTTAAGGAGTTTGTTACATACCGTGAAGAGAAAATTGTATCCATGCTCTAAGATAAGTCTCTGAAGCTTTAGCTTGCTCCAAACCAAATCGAGATAATCTTTACTCATATATTCTTTTTCAGAACTCAAATCAACTTCTTTACCTCCAAGCAAGTAGCAGTAAGGGTGCACCGATCCGCACCGTTCAAATGCTTTCGGATCCATAGCTACGACAATTAGGTGGTTTAAAAGATAGTCGATTTGTTCGCCATTATGAAATCTCTCGAGGAATGCATCGAGAAAGGAACCCTGTGCGGCCCAAGCTTCGTTCACTGATGTTATCAACACTGTTTTATCGTCTGTGGCGACTTTCTCTAACAGCGGCAGAAAATCAGCAAACTTTGTCTGCTGGAATTGAAATGCAATAAATGTTATATTCATGAAAAAGAGGAAATATATTATATCGTAAAAGTAGAGAATAAAACGTTACCTCGTTAGTAGGAACAATCTTATCTCCTCCATTCATTTGAGTGAAGAGAGTCACGGTGGCGTGTTGAATCGGATCTCCATCTTGTTGTTGAATAAACTGTGTTCCTGCAGGACTGCATTCCGGCGTGATATAGAGTGGTATAAACACCACCGCCATTGCAACGCCCATAATGAAAGTCACCAAGGGTTGAAGGTTCATTTTCATCTTCATTCTTCCCCACGGAATGTCACACACAAACACAAAGTGGGGATATTTATATAGAAGCCCTAATTTCTTGTGTCTCTGCAAATAGAAATGTCAGGTAAATCATTCGGTTGTGTTCAAATCTTGGCCCGTATTAACGAAGGACTATAATTTCGAAGGATTACTATAAAGATTTTCAAAAATTAGAACAGTTGTATATATATTTTTAAGTTGATAATAAAATATAACAGTATAATCATATATATATTGCCGTTCAATTTTTTTTTGAAGGGACGTTGTACCCCCCAAGTCCTTGTTAAGACTCGTCACTGGTTGTGTTTGTATTGTGAGAAGGAGCATTTCTGCAGTCTGCAGATAATATGTTTTTTGAGTTCAAAATTTGAAAAAAAAAATTCAAAACTAACCTAAACCTACAGTGTATCGAAATATTTAATGATAAGAATTATATTTTTATGTTTGAATTTACATGAAAATTCTAGAATGTTATATTCCATGTAAAAAAAAAATTCAACCAAAATATGTTGTAAGGTTACCTACAAATGCAAAATATAAAATAACCTCATTTTGCGTTTTTTTATATTATTATTATTTGAAATATTGATTTACTTATTCATTTATTCCAAATTAATAATTAGATAATTTTGTTATAATTAAAATAAGTATTGCATTTATTTAAGAGAAATAATATATAAAAAATAAATAAATATAATATTGTAATATTAATTATTATTAAATTATAATTTAATTTAATTTAAATATTAATATAAAAACGACATAGATAACAATATATAATAATATTGAATTAGAAATTGAAATGATATACAAATATATATTACATAAACAAGAAACATATAATTGATTTTATATACTTAAATTCATGGTCATTTCATAAATAAATAAATAAAATAAAAAATTCAGAATTCGAGAAATCTAAAATTTCAAAACAAACAATAATATTCCAATATAATGATAATGTTATTCCGCCCATGAATTACTTTCCAACGAATATTACTCTCAGGGCCGGTCTCAGGTATTTTAGGACCCGAGGCCTATTTTAAATAATTAACAATTTCTAATGATTTCATCCTATAAATAGTTTCTCTATAATACAACTAATTCCTTTAATATTCATGATTCTTTTCATCTTAATACATATCGAAGTCATTTTATTTCCTAGATGCACCTTATGTTTTACACCTTACACAAACATCTTAAATTTAAAATTTAAAATCAAATATATCTAAACTTAATATCTACTTGGTTAAATAAAAGTGGGCATTCATGGGATGGAGAGCTGAGAAAATAGTGGAGAAAGTGAAGGTTGAGAGAAGTATATGAGTATATACTAAAATAAACAAAACAAAAGGCCCCTTTTCATTTCAGTCCCCAGGCCTGGGCCTCAATTTCATACACATAGGGCCGGCCCTGATTACTCTTATGAAATCCCACATTAACACCATCCAAATGTATCTTTCAAAACAGAAATATCATGAATACAGCTACAAAATTTCACAAATCACGTATTTCTAGCCAAAATTTGTCCGATGCGTATCGGATAAGATTTGGTCCACGTACTTTCACATCCAGTTGGATTAAAAGAAAGAAAAAATGGCAAATTAAATTAAGAAATAAACATTTATGAAGAACAACTGTCACTCAAAATTTTACAATATCACGAATTTATTATTTTCATTGTAAAATCCTAATCCTTTAATAATTATTAGGGAAAATCCACTCAAAAGAAGAACAACTGTCATGGTTGAGATTAGAGTGCCTGCAACGACACGTACCATTTATGAACCATTCACATGAAGAAAAAAAAATAATGAATCGAGAGACATTTTTGACGTTTTTTAAATTGATAGTTATTGAAATGTGATACATAAATTCTTGATTTACACGAAATATAATATACTGAACTGATCACTCGTGATATGCAAATAATTATGACAAGGATAAATAAATATTCGAAGTTTTTCTTGGGATTTTTGCATTGACAAAAGGAGAAGACTCGAAGAGTGTTTAGTTTAGAGTAATGACACAAACTCCAACAATAAAATATCCCGATTAATCTCGAATCTGATTTAGCAGCATAAAAAAATAATTATTTCGAGCGTGCCAAACTTTTGTGTGCCATATTGTTAAAAAGAAATAATCAAACACATAAGGTAAAAATAATATTTTCCGAGTGGATGCTTCACAAACTCCTATAAAAACATTAAAATGTATATATGTGTTGAAGTAAACAATTACCATTCAACGAATTAAGTGCTTGGGTTTTATCAATCCATTCAAAACGATATTCATTAATTCAATTGACTAATATGCATAACGACTGGCATTTTTTCAACGATGTGATAACATTTATATAAAAAGATGGAAACGAGTAAAACATTTTTGTAATTTTTAGGAGGATTTATATATTTACCCTTTGTTAAACTTAAAATTACATATTTACCCTTCTTAAAATTAAAATATCATATTTATCCTTTTATAAATCTAAAATATCATATTTGCCCAAAAAATAAAAACCATCCAATTTCTCCATTAAAGTTAACGAACAACATTTAAAATTACTATTTTTTACCCTTTGCATATTTACCCTTATAAAATTCCAAAATATCATATGTGTCCCTTTAAAAATAAAAATATAATATTTATCCTCTCTATAATCAAATTAACATATGTACCTTTACTCACTCGACAAGAAAAAAATCACGCTCTACAATTTAATACTATTTTTAGTTATGGTTATATTTTTGTAATGAAGCTATATTTTTTACATTTTTGTTTTTGTCATTTGAGATTGGTAGAATGATTATCTTTTGAAATTTTATTCATGTATTTTTTGTGTTTATATAGTTATCTATGATATTACATTGCTATATTCCTTGGGTAAATATGATATTTATATTTTTTTAAAAGGTAAATATGATATTTTGGACTTTTAAATGGGTAAATATGTAAAAGGTAAAATAGTTGACCGTTAATTTTAACGAAAAAATTGAATGGTTTTCAATTTTTTGGTAAATATGATATTTTAGATTTATGGAAGGGTAAATATAATATTTTAATTTTAAGAAGGGTAAATATGTAATTTTAAGTTTAAGTAAGGATAAATATGTAAATCTCCCTAATTTTTAAATACAGATACTTGCATTATCCAAAAGAAATATATGGTACATGTTGCATGATAGTTTAAACTCTGAAGTTAAGAATCTATGCTGAGGTTGCAAAGCTAACGCCACAGCTTCGACAAAGCAAGATTCTCATCCTTTAGTTTTGTGGACTGAATTAGATTAGACCTATTTCTTCCATCTGTATCAAACAGAAATAAGAAAAAAATATAACTACGATATTATCACTAAATATCATAAGAAGTCTTGTTGGTAAAACAATTATCTATTTTTGTACAAAATCATGAGTTCAAATTCTTACAAACTATATTTTTAAATTTTTATCTCCAAAATACAATAATTGATCACACGAAATTTGAACCTTAAATATATAGGAAAAAAAAATCAAGAGTCTTAAACAATAAACTACACAATCACATGTGAAATATTAGTCGTCCTTAATAATTAATTTAAGAACCGTTTTTTTTAATTTGGCTTCGGGTCCTAAAAATACTTGGACCGGCCCCGTTGGTTTGGTACAATCCGCATAAAGCGGTTTGGTGATTTCACATCATCGGTTTGGTACAACCGGTACGGTGAAAATTCTTTTCGACTTTTTTTGGGATATTTTTTCTTAATCCTCTATTTAAGTGTGATTCGCCACTGTTTGGTGATGAATGTTATAGTTCGATTGTATCAAAATCTAGAAGAAGATTTTATTCTTTGTATGCAGGACCGGTCCTTGGTCATTTGGTTGCTCTAGTCCAAAATTGAATTGGTGTCAGTTTTTTTTTTTTTTTAAATTATGTGCTATTCTTTTTTAGTATTTATTGCATATAAATCATTTGATCATTGTGAGTTTTGATAATGTAATTTGAGAAGAATGCTTTGATAAATTTTCAATTTATATAACTGAAATTATCTAATATTCATTTTCAATGCAAATTATAAACAACTGGTATAATTATTCTTGTGATACTATAAATTAAAAATGGAAAGTTCTATGGTAGACCTTTTTCTTACGGTAGAACTTTTTTCGAAATGGTTTTTTGGGTATTTATCAATTAATGTTTTTTTTTTGTAAGATTCATGTGTATTGTTATCATTTTATGCTGGCCAAAATAGAAAATATGTATCATAAATTGGCAAATATCCAAAATATCATTTTGAAAAAGGGTCCACCATAAAAAAAAAAGGTCTACCATAAAACTTTCATTGGCAATTTTTTATTTTAGAAACATGTTTTGTGTGGAAGTAGAATTTAATGCTCATTATAATATCATTGCATTATAGTACTAAATAAATATTTCGCAATGTGTCATATTCAAAAATAGTATGATAATTTTGTCATCATCAAACATTCTTAATCAATATGATATTTATTTTCATAAAGTTTTATATTTGATCCCGAAAAGTCATAACTATATATTATGTGTATAAATTACGTGTATGGTGAAACAAATGAAACAAAACCGCCGCGAAGCGCGGGTAATCTCCTAGTCACAATAATTTGGTAGTTGAGATATTCCAATTAAGTAAAATCATAATAATCATTGCAAATAAGATAAAATCCTCTCATTTCCCGCAACCAATTTTAGCGAACAATCATACTCCAACATTCACTTAATCGTATAAATTGTAAATTTCCGTTAATTACAAAAATCTTTGTAAATACTTATTGATTTATTGTATTCTGATATAATATTATAACAAGTTTCTAATTAGTAATTTGTATTTCTATTCCAACTCAGACCAGGTTATAAAAAAAATGAGACGATCTTTATGAGAGAAAATGGAACCGGCAATTGTGATTTCAATTTGGCTTGTGAGGACTTGGAAAAGAAAAGACCGCGTACTGGTATGTACATTTCTATTTCTTCGTCAATAATTTGCTTTCATCTTTATTTCTTTGTTTTGTTGAATTAGGGTTGTATCCGGTAAATTAGTTAATTCGGATTAAACTTTAGCCGATTTATAATTTATAATTTATATCAATATTATGCAAACATTAGTTCAAAATTTATATTGGATTTGAGTTTTTATTGAATTAAGCTAATTTGCTTCAGTATGGTCTTTTTGTCCTATTTTGTCATTTTTATATAGTTGAAAAAACTTTGGAAAATTAATATTCAATCTTCTTTTTTCGAACTTTAGGGGAATCGAACTGAGGTTGTAGCGAGTTCTAACAATCACTCGAAATTGAAAAGGCGTGATTATGTTGTAAAAAGTGGGACTACAAGCAATTCGAAGGAAACGAATCCCCAGAACGACGGTATGTAAAATTAAAATATATATGAAAATTGTGTTCATTAAACAATGCTTGAAATTATTTTGGTTCATATTATAAGATTTGGATTTTTTGCAGGACTATCAACACTATTACTGGTATTGGTAGAATTGTCCCTTGATGCATTGGTTCTGAATGGGGCCCCTCGTGGTAAATAAATACACAAAAAATATGCGATATTATGTAATAAACTCTGATTCTTAAAGTTTGATTCATATTTCATTGACTTAAATATCAGGCAAAATGAAGTAAACCATTATTCATGCCGATGCCTTGTAGGGCTCTCCATAACCCGTTTCGCAACCCGCTTCACGGAACCAATGGGCGAGGCCCACTCATGTCGGTCTTACTTCTGAAATTTCCCCATCAATCAGTGTATACATTTTGAATTTTGATCAAATTTTTCATTTATGAGGATGTGTTTATGTTGTAATTATTAGATGTGTAAATTTTTTTATTAAGTTTTGTGATAGTTTGTTCGAATGGTATAAAGGTTACCACCATAATTGATTATAATAAAAATTGCGGGTAATTCTTGACGAATTTAAAAAAAATAAAAAAACCTAGTTATGAAATCAACAAAATTGCAACAAAAGTTAGGGTGGTTTTTGAATTTTTTTTAAACCAATTTTCAATTATTTTTTTGGTGCATCCATTTGATTAAAAAAATCCAATCAAACTAACGAGCTACAGACAAATTTAACTCTGAAAGCAGACATATTTCAACCACATTTTAAATGCTCAATCTCCATTGTCAAATTAGTACACTTTTTTCGTTTCAAGAGACCAATTTGTGCGAAAAAAAATTAAATTGATGGATCGTGATTCGTGACAGACATTTCTTAAATATTATTTATTTACTATAATTTCACATATCTTTATTAATTATTATCGCACATAATTTTATATTTTTTTATAAGAATTTATTATTATTATTATTATTATTAACTGAGATAGATTTAAAGACCTATACTCAGACAATATTAATAAAATACAGTACAAGGATAGTACATAAGCTTATATTACAGGAAAAATATAAATCGTTACAAAAAGATATATGTATTTTTTGGGGAAATTTTACTTAATTGAATTATTAATTATTAATATAATCACGTAACAAAATCAAAAATCAAAAAAAGTGGAGCTGTCCATTTTGTGGTAACCGCCTAACCGGTAACAGAGAAAAACTGAACTTTTGATCTAGACAAGATTCAAGACCCAAAACTACATGATGCTAAGAATGCAAAGATCTTTTATGCCGTATTCAGTGTTAACTACATGTCACTCTTTTCTATTTTTTTTACAAATTATAGTTATTACAATTACAATAACAATTATGAATGTGTTGGTGAATTCGAGTCAAATCAAATCGGTTATAATAAAATTAAATACTGATATAATTTGGACTGTCAAATATATTATTTCAATTGATGTAAAATTATACCGAATGTTAAACTGATTTATTTAGGTAAATACATGGTTGTAAAAATCGGTCTCCACGGCTGCGTAGGCGTCGCCTAGGCGCTAGGCGCTGTCCAAACGCCCAGGTCTGCTCGATTAGTTTCTGTCTAGGCTGAATTCCGCCTAATCCCGCTTAAATACCGAATAATTCCGTCTAGAGCCCACTTAAATTTATGTTTTTATTTCACTTCTATTTTTTTTAGGTTTACAACCAACTTTTTTTTAATGTTTAGTTTATTTCTCTTTGTGCATTTTTTTAGGTCCACAACCCGTTCTAGGAGGATGGAAAATATTATGATACCAGTTAGAATTGATATGTCAGTAACTTTATTTTGTGGTTTATTTGGATTTGTGTTAATGTTATGTTGTAGATTTCATGTTATGATTTGTTTGGATGCTGTCTAAAATAAAATGCATATACATTATTTTTAGTATAAAAATTTGTAGCACAAATTATAATATATATAAATTAAAAAATATGACAAAAACTATGTAAAATTACAAATCCATCTAGAACCAATTAATTTTTTTAGGCGCTATACGGTGTCCGTCCGCCCGACTAGCGCCTATCGATTTCTGTAACATTGGGTAAATATAATCAAAACAACAACATGCAAACTAACATCAACTTACCAAAATAACATCATTATCAAAAATAATCTATCAAATTAGTCAGGTTCACGAATTATATTTATATATTGTGATGTGATATGATATGAGTGGATGTTTAACCAAAACAAGAAGCTATTAAATTCACTGCCATAAACAATCCGAGGAGTGTCACGTGGCATGCTGACTGGGTCTTCATGGGGCCCAAACCTTGCGTCTTAGGCTTCTCTCCTTATTCCTAATTTACTTCCAACACTCGGTGCAAGATTTAAGAAAATAGAAAATAAGCTCCTAAAAGGGGCCGTTTGGCAAGCGGAATTAGTAGAGTGGAATTGGATTATAAGGTGGAAGAGAAAAAAGTTCTGGAATTAGTAATTTCACAGTTTGTTTGGATGTCCGAATTAAAAAATGCTGGAAAGTATAATTCTTTGTTTGATTGGTTAGAAATATTCTGGAATTTCATTATTGAAAATATAGAACAAATGTTTGATTAAAATTAACACAATATAATAGTATTATCATATAATATTAAATTTTTATAATATTATTATTATTATGTTATTATATTATTCTTCTTCTTATTATTATTATTATTATTATTATAGTAATAATAATACTTATTATTATTATTATTATTATTATTATTATTATTATTATTGATGTTGTTGTTGTTGTTATTATTATTATATTATATTATTATAATATTATTATTGTAATCAAATTAGTTTAAATAAATAAATAATATGATTATAATATAACATTATTAAAATATAAAATCATCATAATATTATTAATTGTAGTAATATTATTGTACTAATTTTAATTTTATAATATTAATTATAATAATAATATAATATTAATTATAATTATTATATATTATATTATAATATATATTCATAATACTTATATTAATATTAATATTAAAATATTGTAAATAATACTAATATATTAATATTTTTATATTAATGCTATTATATTAGCATATTCATATAATATACTATTATAATATTAACATACTAATATTATTAATATATTAATATTATTAATATTAATAATACATTTATATTAATAATAATATAATATATTAAAATAACATAAATATATTAAAATAATATTAACATATTAATATTAATATTAATAAATTATTGTATTATTAACTAATAATATATTAATATTAATATTAATATTAATAATATACTCTAATATTAATATTTTTATATAGTATATTAATATTAATATTATTATATTAATATTAATATAAATATATTGAAATAATATTAACATATTGCTATTAATATATTATAATAATTATTATTATAACATTAATTATAATATTATTTTAATATTAATTAATATTATATTAATAATAACAATATTAATTATTAATATTAATATATTAATATTGATATTGGTATTAATATTAATATTATTATTATTATTATTGTTATTATTATTATTAGGGGCAATTTCTTTTGTATCCCTCTAAAAATCAAAAACTACAAATTTATCCCTCAAAAATCAACAATTACATATTTATCCTTCTTAAACTTAACTTATTTCAAATTTGCCTAAACTTAACAGATCAGTTAAATTTAACAGAAAATTAATTAAATGACTTATTTACCCTTCATGTGAGCCCGAAACCCTCTAAGAATATAACCCTAAACCCTT